>JAGDQP010032634.1:8872-19350 GCA_022664845.1 Lepisma saccharinum | reverse complement strand
CCACTGTCCTTCGACACGTCTCCACGTGTTCTATTTCCGTTTGCCCAATTTTGACTAGTCAATCATTCTGTCCTTAGTCACTGTTAACAGCGTTTCCTTATCTCGATGCGCCACTGTCCTTCGACACGTCTCCACGTGTTCTATTTCCGTTTGCCCAATTTTGACTAGTCAATCATTCTGTCCTTAGTCACTGTTAACAGCGTTTCCCTATCTCGATGCGCCACTGTCCTTCGACACGTCTCCACGTGTTCTATTTCCGTTTGCCCAATTTTGACTAGTCAATCATTCTGTCCTTAGTCACTGTTAACAGCGTTTCCCTATCTCGATGCGCCACTGTCCTTCGACACGTCTCCACGTGTTCTATTTCCGTTTGCCCAATTTTGACTAGTCAATCTCCACGACTTTCGTAGGCCCACCTATCGTTTGCGAATTTCGCACGCTCCAATCCGCACAGATCTCCCTACGGAAACTATATCAATCACATACTGTTCGACTTGAACATTTCAGTACGGATTATATGAAATCGTAATGAGAGTTACGCGATTTACACCATAAAATTAACGTACAGATTGTCTGGCACTGACAAGTGCTATCTTTCAAAGAAAATTACCTTCAAAGCTGAAAACGCACTGGCTCCTCCCGCATTTACTACACTTACATTTTTGTTTCAGCATTCCATGTTTTTCCTCTAGTTTCAAAAAGTTTTGTTCGTTTATGAAATAATCTCTAGCAAACGTCATCACTGACACTTCAGGACCGATACACGACGCTATTGTATTAAACATTCCCGCATTCATGACGTCACCATCCAACCATTCCGCCATCGCGGATGAAGATACAGTTCTATCTCATTACTGCTTATTCTCTCTTACAACATACCTTACCGAGTCTAATATTACCGTTACAGTTCATATACTTTCCCTCACCTTCAAAATATTCTTTTTCTCCTGTAAATTTTACTTTTTTTTTTTTTTTGCGGGCCATAAAGTAAAGTGAACCGGAAATGCAACATTTCGAACGTGTATGGAAGTGAAATGAGAGTTTAAGAACTTAAAGTATGTGTGACTTTTTAGGGGGTGCGATTCCGAAGTTGGTGGACAGTGTATGCAAAATTTAATATGAGGAATGAGATATTTGTGCGACTTGGAAACATAAGATGAGCGTTAAACGAAGTGAAGGCGAGACGTTCGTGTATTTGTTAGCGATAACTATTGTTGTGAAATGGGTGGTGAACATTCTTGCGGTTTAGAGTGAAGAGTGCGTGACATCGCGTATAGTAAAAATAAAGTACCTAACCTGACTAACTAACCCCTCTTCGCTCGCTCGAAACACTGTCCCTGTTTTGTGTGGCAAAACACGTATCATTCATAACACGAAATGTCATAATTAGTATTCCTCCGCATGGCAGCCTGTTTCTGCCTTGTGATCAACTAGGATGGGTATTTAACGAAATAATCATAATATTGACACATGCCTTTTCGTAAGAGTTTTGGATTGCTGGGTTGCAATCTGTTTATGGAAGTGTCGATATTGTAATTTTTTTTTGCAAGGGAATGAGTTATATAGAGCGTACATATGGCTCAATAGCTGGGGGCCGTGAAGTAAAGTTTTTTCCCTGTCGGCTAGTTCAAAATAGACAAGATTACTTGGTCCTTTTGGTTAGCTTCACTTCAGTAAGTTGCTTTAGGTGGACTTCAGTGAGGCTAAATTATTCGATTAAAATTATTATAACAAGATGAGTGATTAAAAAAAAAAGTGTGTTGTGTTTGCAAAATGTGCAAAGTAACAATTACGGTGTTATTAAGCTATTCTATTCGCTGGTTACATATTGGACGTTGTGTGTATGTTTAATGACTCTTATAAACGATAGAGTCTAATCGTATCTGTGCATCATATTGGTAGGCTATTTAAGATTCTGTGTAAAACATACTCAAACTAATTCGTAACCCACTGAACGTAAATAGAATAATTACTTGAACCTGTGCGTGTAAAGCGCTTTGTATATCGTTCTAATAGCTGTTTTCTAATTTTGATTGCCTGCAGTTTTATTTGCGACAGGGAGAGGGAGGGGCGTTCACCCAACAACGTCCTAACAGAGTTCCTCCCTATTCTTGGTTATCTCCATTGTTGTTACCCTCTCTGCTACTCACTTTCTCTAGGGCTTCAACATTCTGTAACTTTTCCCCAGCTTGCTTCCATTAATGATTGCCCTCTGAATTTCGTTTCGACATTTTATACTGCGTCAGAGTTCAACTAAGGTCGTGGGTTCAATCCCAGCGGCCGATCATCCTGATTGAGGTTTTTCCTGTCACACCAGGCAAATGCCGGGATGGCACCTTCCCGAATCCTTTCCCCTCCTCTATCCCGGCCTGAGCCTTAGATGTCTAAAAACCATACATAAAGTTCAAATTCAAAATGCTACCACAGATTATTGCCTTCAGAACTTCACGGAAGACTCATTCTTCATGTTTGCTGTAAGAGAAGTTGTTCCTGTAAGTAACGTATAAGAGAATTCAAGAACAGGAAACTTCAACGTAGTTCAGTATCCGAGTAATAAAGAATAGACGGGTTGTCAAAAATTATCTGGCAGATTAGTTTTTTAATGGTGAAAGAAACGCTATGAAGAGAACATGTCGGGAAATAATGCGACTGCGAATCAAATTTGACACGTAACTTAAAATTTTACGAGTTAAAAACAAAACAACGCGTCAGTCGCTATGAAACGTGAGCTCTGAAGGTCATGAACTTTGCTACTTTATACTTTTGTAACCTCCACAAAATTCTTTTTTAGGTTTTATCGTTTTGTATAAACAATTATAGAAACAAGGCCACGGTACTGTTAATTCATCTTAAACAGGTAAGCACGATAAACGGTGTTGCTACGTAAGAATTAACTAACTATATATTTTTTACGCCTGGAATGAGAACTGACATCGTTCTATATTCCATTTTGTCATTACCCCTCCCCGAAAATATTATATTGTAGTATCTATTACTTAGCGGGGACTTAATGACGAATGCTTGGGAAAATATTATTAATACATTTTCTTTGTTTTTTTAATTTTAGTTTCGAAATCAGTATGATAGCGATGTTACTGTGTGGAGTCCGCAGGGACGACTGCATCAGGTAAGCTGTTTGGAAAATTCTTTGTTACTTAGCATTTCCTTTTATAATAATAAAAATAGTTTATGATATTTGCCGTGGCTCAGGCGGTAGCGCGTCTGACTACGAATCGGGCGGTCCGGGTTCAAATCCTGGCGGGAACACTGCGCAAACTTTTCTCGCAGTGTTCCTATGCTTGGCGCTCTGAGGTGTTCTCACACCCTCCTATCAAATTGAGTACCAGAGTGTCCTTGGCACCTTGGGAGGTAAAGGCGGTCGAGTGTGGGACTGACCACCCTATCTCAGTTGGTGTCATACGTCGAGAATATGTGAAGCGCTACCTCTACATCCACCATGCGCCGTTCACGACTCGTGCGCATCGCACAGGGATAGCTTTACCTTTTTTTTCATTCGTACAGGATGTCTACATGTCATGAAAGCCATGAAATTGTGTGATTGGTCATGGCCATGAATTCAGTCAGGTAAACCTTGTAATTTTTATTTATTTTTAATGGCATATTCGCCATTATTTCCAAATGTGTAGAAAAATATTCTCATACATTTGAAGCATGTTTTAGATTATAAATTTTATTGTTAAAAAAAAAACACAGGGAGGAAAAAAAAAACAAAAAACACTTGAGTTTTAAAACACAAAATAAGTTTTCTCGTACAAAGTCATTATGAGGACATGTGCTTTATCGTTGAGCTATTTTGAAGTATTCCACATAATTGTTACTAAGAAAGAAAGTAAATTTTAACACAAATTGTTCACAGTGAAAAGAAACTTGTATCGCTACAGATTTGATCACAAAATTAAACATTCCTTAACCAAACTTAAACTTGCTCCACAGAAGGTAGGTTTAATCCTGTGATTTTTCTGGTCTTTCTGCACCATCACTCCTACTTTCACCCAATTTTAAAACCGTTTATAGCTACTTATCGCTGTAATAACGGTCTGGAATGTGTAAGACATGTTTCTAATGATCGCATCAATTTCTTGGCCAATTCTTCTCAGAGGACTTCCTGTAGATCTTGCACGGTCTTTGGAGAGTGATACATTTCTTCCTCTAAGAACCCAGACATGTTTAATTCGGTTGATATAAAAGCTATTGCATAACTTCAATCCATACTTATTGAGGTTCGATGATATAACGCACCATATGATAACGTGGTTGTGCATTTGCACGGAATTATCACCAATAAGTGGCGAAAGGAACAGCATGTTATCTAAGAATGTCTTGGTTGTACCTATAAGTCGTAAGAGCCCCACCCTCCACAAAAACAAGGTAGTAAAACTGATCCTGCGGAGAATGCTATCTGTGATGAAAATGTGCATGCAGAATACCTTTCGCGAGTCCTCCTCCACACCCTTTCTCGTCCATCTGGAGATTGGAGACAATGACTCGTCTGAGAGTGAACTGTTCATTGCTCAAATCCCAATGATCTCCCTGAGGGTTCAAATCTTGCCGATTGCCTGTAGCAGGTCTGGAGATCCGTTTGTAGTCATGTAACCTTATCACAGTCGTAAGAGCTGACATACACACTTCTCACTTATTCTAACCAATATCTGGCTGTGACTGCAATGGTGCGGCGATTGCCCATAAGCAGAAAAAGCAAGAAACCGTCATTTATTGCAGAAATTTACCTTCTCAGTCCTTCCAGAATAGGTAATCAGTTGCCGGCACCTCCACACGGTAATCGAAATCGTAGTCGGTGCTGTATATAATTCTTAAACCACGTTACGGACGCTTCACCCGTCCTGTATCAAAGTGACTGCTCTAGCGGCCTTCTCGGGCTTTTACGGCAACCTAAATCTGAAGAAAAAAATTGTTTCAAATTGCGTAGCATATCACAGAATTCCACCATACATAGAAACACGAATCTCGGCGTGGGAGCAGTTAAAGTCTGGTTAGGGTTGTCAATTTTATTGCACGGAAGAAAAGCATGAGGACAAAAAGAGCGATAGGAGGGTGTCATAAACCACCCACAGGGCAATATTTCCTTTTCACAAAATTAATAACATTTGGGAACCTCGATAATGTCCAAGAGGGCAGCACACAAGTAGTGTTAAAATGGGCATTTTTCCATTTTCTTCGAGTGTTTCTTTTTTTTTTTCACCTTTGTGTAGTTACCAGGGGACCAATATATTTTCAGCTCGGGTGTGGCAGTCCCGGGTACCCAACAATTCTTCATCTTTTTGTTGCATGAAAAACTCATTAATTTGACTCCTGTGAATTCTGTAATAATAAAAATGGGATATTGAGCCAATGAAAGTGTCAGGATGCACTGTTTCGTTATCACTGTTAAGTTCATTTCATTGCTTCTGTTTATTCATATTTCGGAAGTACTGTACAGGTCCAGGAAATCAAAGTCGTTCATCTACTTGCACAGAGTTTACATTGGTATTTGATTCTACGTACCTTACATTATTTTTCTATGTAATCTCTGCTCACGTTGAGACATTTGTTGTAGTGAGAAACAAATTTGTAGAAATTGCTTGCGTGAGACATTATCTATCTGACCTACGTATGGTCTTTCGCCTAGTTTCGAGCTGCTTACCAGTGTGGAATTTGTGCAGTGGTGAGCATGAAAAGGAAGAAGTTAAGAATGGGGTGCATCGACTGGTGGCACGAGTTGTTTAAGTGACTAACCCATTTCCTTACCATTGTTTAGTAACTTTTAATCTCTGGCGTTTCTTTCACACACAACCTTCCAGATGCCATAAATTCTGATCGGATGTACACTTTCTACATCGATAACATATCTAGCAAAGCCATTCAATAATTCTTCGTGAATGCTGCCGCACAGTAGTAAAACTGTGAAAAGTTACATTATTGTTGAGTCTTACCCCCACGGAGAGTTACTAGAAGCGTTACTGTAAGCTCCCTTTCACACAACCCTGCTGGCATAAGCGGCTAGGATTTGGCGTCGCGTGCTAGAGGTACGGCATTCGATCCCTGATCTTGACAAGATAATCTAGTTTTTTTTTCGTATATGTGGGAAAGGTCTTGTTTGAAAACGTGATTTATTAAAATTTGTATAATTCTGTGTAATTTATTTTTAGTTACTTTGTTCTTTGTATAAATTTGCAATCTTATATAACATTGTTTTTCAACCGCCGGTCCGCGAAGCTGTAATACCGGTCCTCGGCCAATTCATGTATTCAATTATTTAACACCATTTTGTCGATTTCAGCCGTCCAAAGTTGAAATTTAAGTTTAAATTTCCTTTCCAAAACAACTAGAATCTGAAAATGTGCTGGCATCTTTTGAACGTCAAACAAAACTCTAATTTAGTGGCATCTTTAAGTGAAATATATAGTTGGCCAGTGCGTGAGTATAAAAACGTTGAAAATCACTGCAATGTAGACTGTGTTTGTTATCATAAATAACACCTACCGTATAAAAGAATAAGAAGAAACTTACATATCACAAAAATTTTAAATGAGAGAGAGAGAGAGAAAAAAAAAGACAGAATGAAAGAACTAAAGAGCTGTAAATATGCTAAATAGGACTTCAGAAACCAGAATAATACCTTTGCTCATGTATTACCAGCTGAAAAACGAACGAACCTATCTTTTTAACGCCAAGAATCGAACGGCAGCCCTCTCTCTCCTCTGTACGGCACCAGAGCTGTTCTAGATGCAATTTTTTGTTGTGCGTGATACCCCTCCCTTTTCTCAGGTAACCGATTTTTTTAGATTTTTTTTTTTAGTTATTTCTGTTGCAAAGTGGTAGATTAAAAAAAAAAAATTAAGGATTTTGCTAGCTAGTGACAAATGGGTGTGTTTGAATGGACATAACGTAGGAAGCAAATTTTTGAAACTAGGAGTCGCCGGATCTCGGGCGGCCTGGGTTCAAATCCCGGTCAGGACGCTGGAGACTTTCTTTCAGCGCTCCCATACTTTGCATTCGAGGTGCACTCAGCCTCTTATTAAATTGAGTCCTAGCATGCCCTTTGTATTGCTAGTCATCTTGGGAGGTAAAGGTGATCGAAGGTGGGACTGATCACCCCACCTCATTTCATGCCGTTGTTTGACATGATGTGGAGATCTTCCTCCATTAGCCCCAGGTGCCGATCACGGCCTGTACAAATCGTCTTACCTTTCACGTATCTGGGGGTCTACACTATCTACTTCCTTTACGTCTGTAAGAGAGGAAAGAGTAATAAAGCAGTTCTGGTGTTATATCAAGAAATTAAGCCGCGGTACTCCGCTGATGTGAGTAACGGAAATCTGGAAGAACCTGTCCGGAGCCCTCATAGTGAGTCCACACTAGGCTAGGTTTTTATAAACATCTTATGTGCGTGCACATTGTGACGATTTGTTTTTCAACTTGTTGACGAAATTTATGAACATTTTGCATGTTAATACACAAAATTCTGTGTTGAAGCTCGAAAGAGCTTAATGTTAAGCAGAGGCTTATGAAAACGAACATTGTACATGCTACTAACACATGTACACACATATTTTTTTTTCCTTCCCGAAGCACATTGAAGCAGAAGTGTATGCTAATATATAATGGTAACATTGCAGATTGATTGAACAGTAGCATTTAAGTTTAAACTTATTTAAAAGTGTTTGGTGTTCAAAGTTATTACATCAGTGCATTGTGCTGACATATATACACTGAGTAATGATACGCATATATTTTCTGTGTCTTGTATTCTGTCGTCAAATTCGGAGTAACAAAGAAATTGACTCTTGCCATCTTGGGTTGTTGCACAAAAGTGTGAACTGAACGTACAAAAGTTCAACGTTCAGTATTTGCACGTGTATAAACATTTTTGCGCATGTTGAAAATATTGCTACGTATGTTCATCAACATTTTGATAATTTCCTGTAGTCTGTACTTACCATTTTGAATCTGCTCTGTTCACCAATATTAATCTGTATGCAGTGATCTATGCATGAACCATATTTTGATGATGATCCAGGTGACATGTGAGGACTTTCTACTTTTGTGTATTTTAGAAAAACATTCAGAGAGAGCGGTTTTTCTTTCTTTTTTTTTGAAACAGTATTGAAATATATATGAATTGTTCATTTCTTGGATAAGGTTAATATATTCGTATTTCTTGGATTTCAGGTGGAGTATGCGATGGAAGCCGTGAAATTGGGGTCCGCTACTGTTGGTATTAAGAATAAAACCAGTGCAGTGCTTATAGCTTTGAAGCGAGCTTCGTCCGAGTTGTCAGCGTATCAAAAGAAAGTTATGCCAATTGATAACCATCTGGGTATTACGATCTCTGGACTAACAGCTGATGCTCGAATTCTCAGGTGCGTAGAACAATACATTATATATAAGATGACATTTAAGATATACGTGCCTTTCTTAATTTCCATTAATGGGTCATACTGCCAGCTACGGCCTAATGGCGTAACGTCAGACGAATTATGTTTTCTGGCGATCAGTTTCGGGTCAAGGATGTGAATGTAGCGGCCAGGTCTTGGTTGAGGCACCATACTGGCATTCGCTTTGTGGTACAGGGGAAAATCTGCAACAACACTGAAGGGATGTCATTCCAGTTAAAATATAGTTCGATGTGCATAAATGAATGGCTAAAGGACCCAACCCTTGTGTTCCAGGCGGTAACGTCGTGGACTCTGGATTACCAATGGGTAGGCATTGGGTTCGAACTCCCACGTCCGGCTATCCTGACTGAGGTTTTCCATCAATTTCACCAAGCGCGTGTCGTGATAGTACCTTAAATAAGGACCTGTTCGCTACCTTCTACATTCTCCCCCCTTACCCTATCCGGGCTTGAGCCAAAGGTGTCTAAAGGCCATAAATGAATGCAGTTCATTGTATTGCTAAAGGACAATATGAATTATGAATGCGAGTAGTGTTCTGTTTCGAGATAATTGTAAATAGTAGCATTTAATATGAACGTCGAATACGAATTGCAGTGTACTTACGATCCTATGTGTTGGTCTAGTTTAAGTGCTAGTGAGCCAAGCATATTTCTAGTTATTATACAATGTATAAACATCTACAAGAAAGTAATTACAAGTAGATACGTTTACAGTATATCACGACTGACTGACTTAACAGAGATTGCTGGAATAAGAATCTGTAGTTTAATGGTAATGCTAGTTTTCCGATGAGAGATGAACACACGTTTGCATCTATTTAAGTTATGTGATCTTTCTATACTGTATGAAGACTTGAAATAATTAAGTTCTAAGTGCCATTTTCCTACTTACGAGAAAATACAGTTTTTAAATTTTCTTCCGTATAAAACAACACATTTCACTATTTATAAACACCCAAAAGAAGGGCTAAGCAAGAGCTAACAACATATGTTGTTATTCTTGCAAAAACGCGATTTTCACTAAAAATGGCATTTAGTACTTGATTTACTTTCAGGTCTTCATAAGTTCAGTAATTGTTGCTTTGAGACACTTAAGCTAATGAGGAAGTAACCAAACTCACTTAATGATGAAGTGTGAAAAGTATGTGACTGGAAAGGGGATCGAACCCGGGACCTTTGGGTTACCGTTTCAATGGTGGCGTAGTGGTTAGCGCATTGGGTCGGTAACCCAAAGGTCCCGGGTTCGGTCTCAGGTCCAGTCACATACTTTTCACTCCTGATTATTAATAGCATCTGCGCCTACAGAGGCTTGGTGTATATAAAAAAATCCGAAGTTGCCTCCATCTCAACTTCAAACTAACTTAGTTACCCACGCTAATGAACTGATTCCATAACAACTAAATAGCTAAAGCAGAGAGTTATCAAACGCAGTCAGTATGACCTATAGCAGGAGTCGAACGTGCGTGGCTTCCTAGCGCCAATCCGCAGTATGCTACCTTAACCACTAGACCACGAGGATTGGATGTTTAATTAACACAAATTTATTGAGAGATCGCAAAATTCTACGGGAATCAAATTAGTCAGGAGAACGTTAATTCAATAGTGGACTAACATACTAATGAATGATTTTGCACTAATCATATCGTTACATAGCTGCAAGGTATACTTGTCAAATGCATACTAACCCAAGCCATCTTTCCCATATGCTGAAGATATGGAAGCACTAGATGTGTTATTGCTCCGCCAAAAAAACAATATGATATGGAAATTTTAATCCTTCTTTCCTCGAAACAACACTTCGGTGTGAGGCAACTATTGCCTTAAGACATATTGTAACACGATACTCACTTTTAGTTCTTACCTAATCTCTGCGACAGTGGTAGAGAGCTCACCTCTGATCCGTGGGGTCCTCGGTTCGCTCCTGGTTCGTGCCATGTAGACTTTGTGGTTAAACATCGTGTGCGTGTGTTTTCTCTGGATTCTCCCGCTTTCTTCATTCCGTCTATTAACTCATCATCATCCTTTCGGCCTGAGCCAAAGTTGCCTAAAGACCTTAAATAAA
>JAGDQP010032633.1:6236-19018 GCA_022664845.1 Lepisma saccharinum | reverse complement strand
CGAAGTGACATGATTACTTCCCAGTCCGATCCAGTGATGATCATGTGCAAAAAATCATTCCAATCGGTCAAGCACTTTTTGCGTGATGCTCACGCACATATAGTCACTTTCAATTTTATATAGAGAGATGAAAATCAGTCAATTATCATGTTTAATAAAATTTACTTTCAGATTTCTTTGTAATCTACACATTTACACATTTTGAAAATGATTCTTTACATTGTTTACTTATCGCAATTTCTTGTAACAATTTAAGTCAAGTTACTTCTAAAATATGGTTCATTATGCTTTATGAGGAAAATAATGTTTTCAAATCGCAAAATAAATAATTTCAATACAAGTGATTTTCTTTCTATTAATAATGTGAGTATGTATAATGAATCATAATTTGGCATACAGTACTTAGATCAGTACATGTAATTTACACGAGCTAATTTCTCAAGGAATCTTACAAATTGGCACAGGAACAACACCAGGTCTAATCGGGTAAAGACCAGGTAAATTGGATCGTGATTTAATCATCAGGTCACCAAGCCACAGTCAGTCTAGGTCATTTGGATCTAGACAGGGGCACTCGGGAATGGGTTTGGACCGCGTTATCGGGTCACCAAATGTGACCCGATTTCACATCTAGTATAGTTTTTTTTTAGACCGTTCTATGTGTTGTCAGAAACCGATTCCTATCCTTGGTTAGTACGTTTTGTTCTATTATGTATTAAGACTGCTTATTTTATTCTCATATGCAGTTTGTAGTGTAAAGTTGACTGTTCTGTTTCTTTTCTTAATCCCCCTTTTTATTATTATTATTTTAAGAAGAAACTCTGGCCTTCCTAATTAGTGACACTGCGGACACTACAGATTTCTTTATTTATTATTTTTCTGTCATATACGCGTTAAGTTCATAAAAATATTGTTTTAGACTAAATCCAATAACCCTATTGAATTCATAGCTTCCCTTTTAGTTTATATATATATATATATATATATGTATGTATATATATACATAAACTTTGGTAAATTTTATTTTACTTGGGCCATTTTAGTAACTATGAACGTCGACCGTCACAATGAAATGAGTGCGATGCAGTTTAAAACCCAGAAACACCCAGCTGGGATTCGAACCCTTAATGCCATGAACGTCGGCCCAGCGTCCTAGCGCACACGGCTAGCGCGGTCTGTCGTTAAGTTTATAAGCGTTCCAATATTTTAATATTGTCTTTTTTTATTTTACTATTGTAAATACATTTAACAAGTGTTATGATAGTTATTAGAATAATACTGAAGCCCTTAACTCTATTAATTTTATGAATGTAACTTCTTTGGACTATTACGGTAACCTAAAAATCCACAGATGTAAGGAAAGATAATTATGTAAAATATACACGTGGCAGTAACTAACTAGCATTTGTGCTAAGTGATCAAAACTGACTAAATAGGAAATAAAAACCTTTGCATTGAAGATTGTGAAATCCCGAACAAAGGCATATTATGAAGCTTCACAGTAGCTTAAACTGGTAAAAATGCAGATACTTTCACCAAACAAGGTGCAGCATGTGCGTGGTATGTTTATTTGTTTAAACTTCTTTAATATTTCCTTTCAGGGTGGCAATCAGCAGTAAGAAAAACAATATTGCGGTTTTCGAAATCTGTTCTTAGAACTTTCACTGCATTTTTTTATGTTTTCTCCTTCAAATAGTATTAAGAGTCAAATAAGCAGAGAGTATAAATTATAATTATTTTATGTCGAAGTTAAACGAATTTATTTCTTTAAAACACCGATGGTTCTAGAAAATAGTTCCAATAAAGGAAATATTAAATATAAATCTAGATAAGCGCAATGGGGGTGTCAGTCCTCCACATTCTCGCGTACACTGTAATAATATATTTAATTGTATATAGAATAATATAATATCTAATAGTATTAATATATGTAGACGTCGACGTCGACTTTCTTCAATAAATGCTCGCTTAATACAGAAATATAGATGTTTGTGCTTTTCCTTGCACCGTAAATAGCTATTCAGTCAATATTATCGAAGCTCCGACTATAATCAAAATACATCTCTGGGATCGCTTTTTCATATAACGTGGCTTCCTTCGACCTTTGTATGCAGAACTGGTAGTTTTTATCCCTCCCGGTAGACACACTGCTCCAAATCAGTGCTCGAAGCTTAGCACAGTGCAGACTACTGCCTACAGGATAATTTCATTAGAGAACAGACTAAAAGGGCGTTTTCGCACTGTAGTCTGATCTTCGAAGCTGAAGACAGGAATAAAATGTAGGTATTAGCAAGTAAGCACGTTTATTGGCGTTTAATCCAATCCATAACTCCTATCATACAATCCAAGATACATTCTTTACATCAGCTAGCTTCAAAAGCTACCACAATCTTTCACCTTTATTATCTCAAAAATTCTTTTTCCTGAATAAAACCTTCTTTTCCCCTTTACACAATTAAGTCTAATAATAAACAGAATCTTTTTATTTATAATCTACATTTCAACTCGCCCCATAAAGATTCTTTTATTATATACAGTCACATTCACAAACTACACCGACATCTTTTTTCCGTAACTATAAACAAAACTTTTCCTCTCTACCAAGATCTTTCTACAATTAGGTATCTTTTATTTGCTGATTTTACGTCATACCGGGCATATATAAATCAATAAATTATTCACAAGAATCGAATTTCAAATTAACTTCCTTCTCCTTAATGACATCGCCCAGATACCATATCAATACATATCAAGTTTAAAAAGTTTAACGTTAAAAGTTTACGTCTCTGTCTACCTGAACACCATAGCAGAAAATCTGTTTCAACATAAATTAGGAGAGATATACGATATTCTCGTAAAACAATATATTATTTCTTTGAGATATCCCTACGAGGTGTACTGGATGTTCAAAAGGGACTTGCATGTAAACAAGACGTCTCTAAGATGTAGCAAAATCCAGATGAAATATTCTACAGATGTTTTATGAACGTTATTTTGTTATGTGGAGCAGAAGTAAGTGCTAAGAAAAGTATAATCAAAGTTACAAATCATGACTTACAGTAATCATTTGAGGGTTTGAGAAGAATAGTGGTGTAAGTCACTCGCCGTGATTACAGGCACAAGTAATTTTGAACAGAGGTTAACTTGTTTTGAACTGAAATGACGTACACAGTAATTTTAGTTGTCACTCTATTGGCTGAAAAAAAAAATCAAGGTATGTGTATCCAAACACAACGAAATTAACATTTACTTTGATAACTTCAATTTTCAAATAGACTTGATTTAAACCACTTTGTGTCTCAGTTTCTTAATTATGCGGTATGTAGGAATAAAGAACATTTAACACTCCATCAAACGATTCTACCGCCCATCAAAAGCTAATTCTAATTATAGAAAGCTTCATGTTTGTTATTGCTCACTGTTATTATACATCTATGTTCGCAGGAAGTCACAAAACTGTAAGCCCCATTAGCTGTTAATAATCTTTATACATGGTATCTCAATGGTACAAAATGTCATCTACTCTCATAACAAGGATTTATAATGTAATTGAAGAACTGATTGATTACGATTTTCTGATAATCATGAAAATTCGAAGTTTTTTTTTAGGTCGTTCATCTTGGATACTTTACATAGGATTATCAATATCTTAAAATTTAAAGAAAATGCACGAAACGGTAATTTGCACTTGCACATAACTAACTAACTCTATGGCTTACGGAACTCGCAAGTTCATCACCGCAGTAAAAAACGTTCGCCATTGGATTCTATCCTCTGCAATATCAAGCCAGTTTTCATCACGAACAAGTACTTCTCGAAGATCTTTCTAATATTGTCCTCCCAACGACGATTCGGTCTTCCCAATGGTCTCCTTCCATCCGGCCTTCCAACCAGGATAAAATATAATCTTCGTTTTTCCCCCATCCGAGCTACATGGCCTGTCCACCTTAGTCGCCGCGATTTCATTATTTTACATCTGGTGAATCGTACAGTCCGTGGAGTTCTTCATTATGCAGTCTCCTCCACTCTCCAGTCATCTCATCCCATTTCGGACCGTATCTCTTTTTCAAAACCTTATTTTCAAACGCACGTAATTTATGTTCATCTGCTAGGGTCGTACTCCAACTTTCGCAACCGTATAGTATTACCGGCAGAATAACCGTTCTGTATATTTTTAATTTCAATTCCCTTGATATTAATCGCGATGTTAGAAGTTTTTGGAATGAATGGAAACATAGGTTCCCCGATACTAAACGACTTTTTATTTCTTCCGTGACCTCATTTTTGCTTGTTACGTATGTTCCCAAGTATTTAAATTTGTTTACTTTCTCTATGACCTCATCCATAATTCTTATGTTTTTATTTCCTTCATTCCCTGTGTTTCGGCTTATCACGTATTTTGTTTTATCTATGTTTACCTGTAGACCTATCTCATCGCACGATTCTACTAAAACATAGGTGTTGCTTTGTAGAGCGTTTATATCCCCTATAAATCTACATCATCCGCATATACGAACAGTTGATTCAAACCATTTAATGATAGTCCCTTTTTGTCACCATTAATTTTTAAAATCGTATATTCAAACGGAAAGTTCTAACAGTAGTGGTGACAAGGCATCGCCTTGTTTCAATCCGTTGCGAATCTTGAAATTATCTGACATATTGTTACCTATCCGTACTCTGCTTATAGGGTCGCTGAGACACATCCTCACTAGTTGAACCAATTTTTTCGGAATTCCAAAACGTATCAGGATACTGTATAACTTGTCCCTTTTGATAGAATCATATGCTTTCTTAAAATCAATGAATAGCTGATGAACCGTCCCACTGTATTCCCATTTCTTCTCCAAAATTTGTCTCAAGATGAAAATCTGGTCCAACGTGGATCTATTTCTTCTAAATCCACATTGGTGATCTCCAATTATTTCATCTACGTATACATTTAGGCGTGTTAACAGAATATTACTTAATACCTTCTAACAGGTTGGAAGCAACGAAATTTCGCGGTAATTATTACAGTCAGATTTATCGCCTTTTTGTAAATCGGAACTATTATTGAGGTTTTCCATTCCTTTGGGAGCTCCTCCTTTCTCCGTATAGCACTTATCAATTTATGTAGTTCCTTGATTAGTGCCGTTCATCCTGCTTTAATTAATTTGGCTGGAATATTATCTATTTCTGGTGATTTGAAATTTTTCAATTTCTTTACCGACATTTCGATCTCGATCTCGATAGGTTCGGGAATCCACGGTTCTGCAGTATGGATTTCAAATTCCTCTGTTTGTTCCCCGTTGTGTACATTAAGAAGTTTGTCGAAATAACTTTTCCACACATCGACAATTTTAGGCGGATCCGCCTGATCTCCACGTTCATTTTTAATCATTCCTAACCTCGGCTGGTAACCTTTTCTTAACGAGTTTACCTACGCCTTTGTATAGGTCTCGTATGTTATTTGTCTTCCCGTTTTCCTCTATCTCCTGAATCTTCTGCGTCAGATATTCTCGCTTTTTGTTTCTGAATTCGAGTGTGGCGTTTCGTTTCGCGTTACTGTAGTGGTTGGTATTTGCTTCGCTTTTATGACTTAGCGATCGTTGCCTTGATTGTTTTCGTTCCTCATGAAGCTTAAGGCATTCTTCATCAAACCAAGGTTTGTTTTTCTGTTGATTCTTTTCACCCACACGTTCCTTCGCTACGCTGTTAATTGTTTCACGAATTGCCTCCCACATCTTACTTACATCAATTTCATTATTAATAAAGAAATGCGTTGTTTTAAAAGTAAGTCTATGGTTAATTATTTCTATAGATACGTACGCTCTTGGGTAAAAAGAGAAAAATATTTTTTTCAGAATAAACAAAATTTTATTCGTGACTACCGAAATTTAGTTGTGGACAATTTTTTCAAAAGTTACTCTGTACGTACATGTTTTTCACTGTCTAGTCTGACAAAATATGTAACCATTTTTTAAAGACATTCTGTAGACTTATTCAGCGCGTTTGGGAACTTTAATTTGTATTTCATCTAAGTTTTGTTTACATATACTTTTTCATTTTAGTGAGCCTTAGTTGATTCAGAATGACAGTTCAGAACCATTTATGTCATTATAGAATTATTGTAACTGTGCACATGTTCCTAACACGACAATAATAATTCCTTTGTCTTCGTTAATTTCACTTCTTTGAGTAGCTTAACATAGTAAGCTAATTTTGGGTATATACTCTGTTCTTCATTATATAGTAGAAATTTCAAAAGTATTTCCCGCGGGTGAGTGGTAACGCTTTCTGCCTTCAAATGAAGGAGTCCCAGGTTCGATATCCGGTGGACTCCTGAGTGGCTCGGAGTAATTTAAACTATCGATCCCGTTCTGAGACGTTAACTTCATCCGATGGAAAGCAATGGCATTCTACCATTGGTTCGCTTCACCCAGGAACATTCGGATCAATCATCTGCTTCCGAGAACTCACATCATCATCAAAAACTCAACTACTTTACACGGATCGCAATTACACACAAGGTTTCTTCTGACTAACGAATACCGTTTCACGAAAAACTATATTTGAAAACCAACTAAATACTTGTGTGCTTTTAAGGCCAGAATGAAACTAGTTGGGTCGCCATTTGCATTAGTATTCTGTTGAAAGCTGTAGGTCCTTTAAGGCACGTTAGGCCCTCTCCGTTTATCCTTATCTTCCGCTTTCCTTCTGTTCTCAGCGTACAACTAATCTTCCTTAATATTGTCAGAGAATTCGATTCGCCTTCCTCCTCTTTCTCTTTTGCCTCAATTGCATCCCTTAATACAGAATCCATACGCAGCCAATGTTCTAACCAGTTTCTCTTCCTTCTATTTGTGGTCTCTTGCCTACTCTCTTTTGCATTGACTTACTACACATCTGCTATTTCCCATTCTACACCATATCCGCATTTCGAAGGCTTTGAATATCTTTTTTCTTCACTCTTTATTAGAGCCTAGTTTTCAGCTTCACCTAATGCAATGCTTTGTCGAAAGCGTTTAATCAATCGTTTCCTTGAGTCTTTGATCACAGATCCATAAGTCATATAGACCGGTAAGACGTATGCTGATTAGATGACGAGCACTTATTACATCATAAATTCTAAGCTGATTACTCATGACATCACTAGTACCGACTCTAACCAAAATCTTTATTAATAAGTGGTCCACCGGTTCAACAACCTGGGGCGCCACTATCCAGGAATCATTTGCTCTGTGCGTGTACTGTGTGCTACGCTGCCTCTTGAAAACTCATGAACTAACTAACTAACTCTATGGCTTATGGAACTCGCAAGTTCATCGCCGCAGTGACAAACGGTCGCCATTGGATTCTATCCTGGGCAAAAATTTAAATCTATCCCAAACAGTTGTTAGAGAAAGGAATTGAATTATAGACCCTATTTTCTTTTGCATAGGGGAAGGAAGGGTCAAGTGGCCACCCTAAGTAAAATTCGTTTTTGCGATCGTATTTTCTTGAACAAATGAATTAAATTTTCAGAGGATGAAGTATATTGAATACAGTTATCACACACACACACACACAAAGGAAATCATTGTGGCATCTGAGATATAATTCGTTATATTATTGTTTTTATTTTCTACAACTCTATGAAATAGCCATTTTACCCTACCCAAGAGGGGTAAAGTGGCCATGAATCTTTCGTTAACAGTTCTTCAACAATAGAAAAACATATAAAACAATCTTTTCACAAATTTTTTGAGCTATTAACGAATTGAACAATTCCAGGAAGCAAGACTAAACATACCGTACTTTCATCACCTCACTCTCTACAAATATTGGAAGCGGCATTTACTTTACGCAAATTGTGATTTCATTGTTGGATCAAACTCACGATTGTTGTGATTTCGTATTTTCTACACTGTAAACAACTGATTTATTACCAGAAAAACATTTGTTTAATTTAATTGAAATGCCTCTTTAGCCAACCACGCACGTGGCCACTATACTCATTCGGCAGCTATTTTAAGTTATGCCATTTTCAGCAACAACATTTGGCCCTACAGGAGTTTGAATTTCCTTAGAATTAACGCTAATACCAAATAGTTTGATCAACTATAATTACAGAATATTGATTTTCTCTCTCTATAAGTATATTTATTATTAAATAATACTTGTTTTAGATCATAGTCAAGAAAACACTAAAATTTCAATAAGCTTGTCCACTATCGTCATAGCCAATTAAACTGCTACTGGATCACTGAGGAAGTTGTATTGAAGTAATTTAGACGGACGCCGTTAGATTGCAGCACAAGTGAGAGAAAAAATACATCTTGACCACTTTGTCCGACATAGCCAATTTGCCCTTCCTCCCCTACTATAAAAACAGAAAGAATATTCATATACGTCATCCAGTCTTCACTTAAAAAGTGTCAGATAATTTATGGCGCCCGAACAGGGACTAAGTCAGTTGTCATAAAGCTTTGTTGCTGGCGCGATAAGTACGACAAATGGAACGTGAATTATCATTGCTTCCACGAAATCAAACCCACGAATCGTGGAGTCTCTTTCTAGTAGCTCTACGCTCTCTACCTACTTTGTAGTAGTTCAAATTCTTCAGTATAGATGACACTATAATTTACTAACAGAAATATCTGCTTCGAATTTCGAATTAAGCGCCATCTGTTTGTGACCTTGGTGCTCTGCCCTTTAGTATTATTTTACACCAATCATATAGACAGTTCATTATTTCTGTGATACTAAGGAGGATCATTACTGCTGAATAGACTACACATTTACGTTCATTGTACGTAGATGGTGTGGCGCTGTCTTATAGATTAGTTCACATAATTGTATTGCACCCTTTTTGTCATATTTGGCGCTATATCCCCAATTTATAACACTTCTCAAAGACTTTATTTGTTTTTAATACGATATGTGCTGCTTCTTCGTTCCATACAAAATACCCGAGAAAAACGACAGGAATTTATTAGGGCCGAATAGAGAGTCAAGTCCGCAATCAACCCGTAGGTTTTACTTGATATGGCAGCTGCACAGTACCTTTTTGAAAGGATGTTGCGGTGACGGATGCCCCGTAGGATTGTTCAGCAATATCAACCCGCAGCGAAACTAGAAAAACAGTGGAAACAATAGAAGATCATATTCCATTTTAACCTTTCCGTCATTTGTAACTAAAAGAAAGGATGGAAGCTTGTAAGTCCAAAGAGAAGTATATTTTGCTAAATATAAAGACAATGTGGAATGTAAAGATTCCAATGCAACATCTAATAAGGAGAAAAATGATGCGTGGGGAAAACAGCTTAAGAATATAATACTATTGTCTAAATAACAATAAGCATTTTTTCATGTTATCAGAAATAACGTTCATGAAAATCAATCATCAACTATTATTTTCGTTCTTGAGATTGAAAAAAATCAATCTGCAAGAACTAGTCTGTCGCACCTAAAAACTGAAGGTTGGTGGTAACCCATTAATTTTACTAGACAAACAACAGGGAGTCTGAAAATCACATATACCACAAAATCATGGCTGAAATAAGATTCCCACTTAAGGCGGGTGTTCTTAACTTTGAATAAGTAGTTTCAGCCTACTACGAGTTAGCCCATTCACTTTGAATAAAAAATAACGTCTATACCCCGGTGACTGGCTAATCAGTATATAGGAGATCCACGAAAAAAAAATTGTACACTTGCACGAATTTACATTTTAAAATTGGTTTCGAGGGCCATTCTGGACTTCTTTCGAAGTTAAATTATTGAATTACCTACTATTCAGCTAAACTAAATTCTACAATTTCTGATTAATTATTTAACTAAGAGCCTTTTAGTTTTATTTTAAAAATTCTTTTAATCTCGTTACGAAGACACGTGGTTTCGCGACTATGACCTTAGGAAAATTATATACAAAAAGTCATAAAATTGGTGTTTATCTAAGTTTTTTAAGATGTAAAATTAATTTTTAATTTAGTCTACAACTTTTAATGATTAACTTACCTGAAACTTCTTTTTTAGACATATAAACTGATAAGTAACTTTCAAAGCAGTCGTGCATTTTCAAAGTAGCAAACAACTGACAAACATGCTCTCTCTGGTACTACTGAAAAACATGTGTTAAGGCTCAAGAACCAAAGAAACAGAAAATAAATCATATTTGTATTGCTCATAGAAATAATAAGTAAGTCCTCTGCTTGTACGATTAAATCTATCAACTAATAAAATATTCTTTATGTTTCAACTTGGAACGGTAAAAATCGGGACAATCTGTATTCCGACGGACATTGCATCGGGTCGCGGGACAATAAACCGAAAATCAATACAGTCCCGACACAATCGGGACGGGTGGAAATCCTGTATCAGGGATTCCACCAAGATTTTCAGTTTGTGGGGGGTTGTAAACTTAAAATTGGGAGAGTTTTAGTGGAGTTCCGCAAGGTATCTATCATTTTTTAACGGTAAAACGTGAAAATTAGGTGCAAAGCGGTGCAAAAAGAGGACAGTCTGTAAGTACACTATCTGTTTTCGAAAAAAATTAACTGAAGGGCTACCATTAGTTTGGGCCCCCAAAATATGTGCTTATAACTTTTTAAGCGTTGCGGTGCAAAACGCGAAACTTGGGTGCAAAACAGTGCACAACGATATACTATTTTGTCACTTAAAATTTGGTGTGGTGGTGGTGGTGGTGGGGTAAATTAATAGACCCAACTGAATGAGTTCACAATATATGTTTCTCTGCTGCATACAGGCTGAACTTGGTGGGAGTAAAAGCCTCCGCTTCTGCACATCGTTGGAATCTTCTTTCATCATTTTTAGAAGATCATGCATCTGCCTGACACGAAATGGCCGTCACATTTTGATACTAATCTTGCTCTGGAGAAAGGTTCAGAGAAATTAAAAAAAAAAAACGAACTGGATTCTGTATCAGGTGACACTGACCAGGAATTGAGCGTAATGGTGGTGGAAAAAGAATTGATCAAGAAAATGAAGAACGTGAAAGCGATCTTTCTGACAGCATTTTAGAATCGCATTCTTGAAAGAGGGAACAAAGCAAGTAAGATCCTGCAATCGTAAAAGGGGACCTACTTGATGCTTCTGAAGTCTCTGAAATCGTTTGTCCAGGATGTTAGAAAAAAAATAAAGCGAAATGAATTGAAGGCCAAGAGTGCGTGTCCAGATTTAGATGATAGTGATGTCAAAAAACGGGGACAAAAAACGTAGACGTATTGATAGATTAAAACAAGAAAATTTTCTGATCAAAATTAAAGTGTGAAGGTTGCAAACATTCATTCCTCTTCTTTACTCTTTGATCCCTAACCTAACAAAACTTGCAGAAGATTATTCCTCAATTGAAAATCTATTTTAGTCAGAAACCATAATTGATTCTGTTGAGCCAAACAAAAGATGTGAAAAACAAACTAGTGTGTATCGCACATGCTTTGATTATGGTGATATCTTAAAAAAATTGTCAATTATACAGAAAAAAAGATTCTTAAAAGATGCGTTTACTGAAAAACGGGGCATTCAAATGCAGCCGACTTCTCAGAATTACTTTTTTTTAGGAAACATTTAGCTAAACCAATGACTGGTCAAAAATAAAGCTTGGTTAAATTTTAGAAAAGCAAAAGTGTCTCAACTATTCTTTTTTTTTTCTTCTTAAGGATATGGAATTCAAATATGGAGAAACTTTTCGGAAAAAACCCTCTTCCCTTGTTTGTTGCAGTGAAAACATTAGACGCAACTCCTTAAGAGTATTTTTGGAATAAAATATCTAGAAGTTGTTACTCAGAGTTGCGAAGAAAAAGTACGTACTTTGTTACGGAAGGGAGTAAATCATTTCCGAAATATTGGAATTGACTATTGTTCCTTTAAGTTGTCAGAAATTCTGTATCCTGTACAAACTACATAAGGATAATCTAAAGCAACGATCTCCAACAAAAGATGGCAGCACTACTTCCGTATATGTCTAATGTATTTTCATTGTTACACAAAATTTCATTGCTGCTCCTACAAATTCAAGCCAAGAGAGGTCAAACTTTCAGGGAAGAAAGTTCATAACCAATTCAAGAGCATGAGCTATGAGATTTTTAATTTTCTTTTTTGTTCATTGTTGAAAGAGGTTCATTGTTATAGGTTTCGATATTCACAACAGCAATGAAGCGATTTCAACAATGAAGGAAAACGAAAAAAAAAAACTTGTATCGATCATGCTCTTGAATTGGCTATGAACTTTCTTCCCTGAAAATTTGAACTCTCTAGGCTTGAAATTGTAGGAGCAGGAAGGAAATTTCGTGCAACGATAAGAATACATCAGACATAAACGGAAATAGTCCTGCCATCTTTTGCTGGAGATCGTTGTTTTTAGATTATTCTTAACATGGGAGTACGCTTTTGACATAACAACCTTACACAAATATCTGCCATTGAAAATGAATGAGTTCGTTACGGTAATTAATTGTTAATATTTGTCAAAAGTAGTAAAGCATTTACGTTTTGAGATTCAATAATTATCAATAATGAACATTAAGAAGAAATATTTCGGCAGACATTTTTGAGGGGGAGAGGAGGGGTCTGAAAAATACTGTTATCTTAAATTTCCATAAAAACCTAAATAAAAAAAAACCAATGCTTTTTTTTTTTTACAATTACCGGTACAATTTTATCTGAATATTTCTGAATTGTCATGGAAAGGGGTAGGAGAAGTTGTTCCTTCAAAGCTTACGGGTCAGTGGTTTGAACTTTGAAGCTACCTCAAGTAACCGTGGCGCTGAGTGAAGACTACGGGACTGAAACAGTCCCGT
>JAGDQP010032632.1:7085-21174 GCA_022664845.1 Lepisma saccharinum | reverse complement strand
CATTAACAAGCTATTAAAACAAAAGAACCATTTTACAAACCTGTCTAAGAAATATTCTTTAAAAAATTGTGTATACGATATATCATGCAATAGTAAAGACTATCAGTTGCACAACAGAAGAATATTTTAAGAATATATCAAAATAAACCTATCATTCAGAGTTATAAGATTAAAACTCCATACTTCCAACTAAATTCTTTCACTTTTTCTTAGGTCACCCCCGAATAGAATCAGTATTCAGGGTTTTAATGTTACGATAGCTTGTCTCTCTACAGAAAAATGGCGAAATACTATCTCTTTTTAACCTTTTTGTGTATGAAAAAATAATAATTGGGAAATCAGTCAAAGGGTATAGAATAGAAATAGCTTATATTTTAAACATAAGATTAATATTTTGATACTTCTATTCTATTCAACTCACTTGCATTCTAGATGTATCTGTAAAGATTCGCAAGGAGGTCTTTAGTTACATGGTGAAAATTACGCTAGAGAACTCTTCCCAAGGTTCATAATACTTAAATTGGATTTGCTCCAACGTGATGGGTACTCTTGAAGAACTCTGAGAAAGTGAAAATATGCATCTTATCTTCGTGAGGACAATGTCTACCGAAGAGGTAATTGGCCTTACGAGTTACTATTTGTATCTGCCTGAGGTTACAACTACTTGAACTGCAAATTACAGCAGTCTAGGAGCAGTGTTCTTCAAAATATGGATTGTCTTTATTCAAGCAGTCCTCTAAAAAGTTATTTCCAATTCCAATCTAAAATAAAAAAAAGGATGACGTGCGCTTCGATCCTCAAGCAGATGTAACAAACTGGTAGTGAGTATTAAGTTATGTTTCTAACTAGCCGTGTTCATCTCGCTTCGCTGAGGTCAGTCTAAAAGGAAAAAAAAAAAAAAAAAAAGAGAGAGAGAGAGAGAGAGAGAGAGAGAGAGAGAGAGAGAGAGAGAAAACACACTATATTCTGAGAACTTAGATTCTCTAAAATCACACTTGAGCGCTAAACGGAACTGCTTCTTTGGTCCTGCATATGTTAATGGCCGGACTCATGAAGGTGAAAGTTAAAAAATTAAAAAGGTAACAACAAAAGGAAAAGATATCTCTTAAAAAGTACCAAAAAATGTAAAATGAGCAAAACTACACAAATTCAATAAGAAAAAGAATAACATTACGAAGAGTGCGATTTCATTTATAAGGCAACTCTGACTCAGGCCGGGAGAGGATGTTGGAAGGTAGTGGGTCAGACTCTAGTTTAAAGGTATCAACCCGGAAATTGCCTGGTATGACTGAGGAAAAAGAACACTGAAATTTATTTATAGATTCTAACAAAAACAATGAAAAGGTATTCTCAAATAGTTCCTTATATAACAATAAGTTATTCAATGTATGATAATTTATCCTTCACAAGAACGTTTAGTTCATGGCTCTAGTCTTTGGAATTAACCACTGATTGTAGTGTCTCTGCCAATCATCACACCCTGCTAATATTAATAGCAATCACGAACAATGAAAAATAAGATTACCGTATATATTTAATATCTGACACTCAAAACACACAACTTTAACATTATTAGTTATGACGAGGGAAATATTAGTGACGGCAGCTCGGTTCAAAGATTAATGAAACTTACCAATACAGTGACTAAAGCATGAAGGTAGATAGGGAAGGAAAACAAAAACTTCACAAATACGATAAGCTTGCAAAGTGCAAATATGCCCGACGAAAAATGCCCAGGACACTGAAGACTTTTCTCGCAGTGCTCCCATCCCTCGCGCTCTGTGATGCACTCATCTTCCTTCCAAATTGAGTACCAGAGTGTCCTTGGTATTCCCGGGGATCTTGTGGGGTAAAGGCGGCCGAGCGTGGGACTGACCACACCACTTCAGTTCGTGCCGTAGGTCGAGTTACATATCCAAGATCATACTATTATATTATATAAAAAAAAACAACTAAAGATTGACTAACTTGTAAGAAAAAAGCAATAATAATAATAGAAACCATTTTCAACAGAGTAAATTTCTGTGAATCATAGCAGCCAAAATCAAACTGAAGACTACACACTGTATGAAGAGTAATACTGAGCATAATTAAAACACTTTCCATTCCACCGTACTCCCCGGACCTTGTGCCAACAGATTTATCTGCTCTTCCGTTCCCTCGACAGCCACTTCCTTGGGAAATCATTCGCCAATGAGACAAAATTGCGGTAGGCACTTACGTCCTTTTTTCCCATCCGAGATCCCCAAGTTTTACTACCAAGACATTGCAGAAATGTTGGCAACAGGTAGTGGCTGCAGATGGGTATTACTTTGATGCCTAATGATAAGTTACATTTTTCATATACTTTTTTTTTCTGACAATAATAAACGGCAAGAACTTTTTGGATTACCTTGTAAATGATTTTAGTGATACGTACTCTAGGTTTTACTTTATATACTTCGACAAAACTAGGTAAACGCATCCATAAGAAGTGAAATTCATCAAAATTAGTTAAGATTATTTTCTATATTTAATATGATGGCATTACTATAGCAGTGACGGACCAATATTAAAATCACGAAAACCGAACAAAGATCACTTAAAACACACACATTACGTGTTCATGGGAGGCGAGCGGTTTATGCAATTGTTTTCTTGCACTTTTCGTAGATTATCTTAAATTTGTGACCACACGAACGTGGAGGTTAGGTAAGATTAGGTGCGGTCATGTATCTTTACAAAATATATTTGGACACATATTGACACTTACCTTCAGCACACAGGCGTGTTAACTCTCCCAATTTCCATTACAAAGTCGTGTACAATTGCTTCGGGGCCTTTTCCCTTTCTTACATAAATACTCCGCTACATAACCTTAAAAAATGTACTTTCCCTCGACATTTCTATACCATTCAATAACACTAACGCAAGAAATGGCATAACCATAACAAAGACGCGGAATTTCAACACTGCCTTACCGCCTTCCAAATGACAACAAATATAACTCTACACAAAATAGTTTCTTCCGCCACAACATGCAGTGCGTCCTAAAACATCTTAAAAACACACTACAACGATTTTATTATTCACTTATAATGTTACCCACATTACTATTTTCCTCCCTATTACTCGCAAACATCACACAATTATCTCAATTCATCCTGTAAATTTCTAAAAAATTGGTACGTCACTACTATAGTCAACCCAATATGATTACAAGGGGACCTGCGATCTAGAACCTCCACCATGGGAGGCGTGTGGTTTACATTTCGTCACATATTCGCACTTACATTCAGTACACATGCGTGAAGACTCTCCCAATTTTCATTAGAAAATCGGGGTTAAGTTTACTAGTGCCAGACCAATTTTAAGAAATTTACAGGGTGAATTAATTTCATGTTGCTTCTGATGAAATAGGAGCGAAATTGTAATGTGGGCAACATTGAAAATGAATAATAATGTTATTGTTTTTTTTTAGATGTTGTAACTTTAAAGACGCACTACATGTGGTGGCGGAAATGACTATTTGGCGTAGAATTACAGTTATTATGTGGATGCGGGTAAGACAGTGTTCAAATGGCGCGTGTTTGCGATGGTATTCCTCCCATTGCGTAACCCGCACGCCTCCCATGAACACGGGCTTGGGGGGCCGGCAGTGTACAATTGTTTCGGGGGGGGGTTTCCTTGCCTTAAAAAACAGGTACACTCCGATAAATAACACAACCATCACGAACACGTGCTGTGACAACAAATGTAACTCTACGCCAAATAGTCCCTTCCGCCACTACATGCAGGCTATCTTAAAACATCTAAAAACTAACTACATCATCTTTATTCACTTTCAGTGTTACCCAAAATACTATTCCGCTCCCATTTCATCACAAACAATAAGTTCACAAAATTCATCCTGTAAATTTCTTATAATTAGACCGTCACTACCAAACTTCTCATTATTTGCAAGGGAATTGGAGATATGGAGCATACATACGGCTCAATAACTGGAGAACCTAAACTGAAATTTATCTCAAAAGAGTACCACAGTTTCTTTCTGCGATGACAAAAGACGACAATTACGAGATAACTCAACGAATATGGAACGAGAAATCAACTCCTTGTTTTTATGTACAAGGGTATTTTCCGACCAAAGGTTTCTAATAGGACGAGTCACAAAAGTATTCTAAAAATACTTACATATAACAGGAAATTTTTACTAAATCAAAACGAACTTTCTTATATTTCATTACCTTTTCGATTAAAACTATGCACACCGTTTGATTGCCAATTTTAAATAACGCCAGACATTGCTCCAACCAAACAGCTGAAATTATTTTAAACTTTTCTTCACAAATTGCCAAACTTCACACTCACAACTAAACAGTGTACAACTGTACACTGGGCAAAAATTAATTATGACATTCCCGGTACAGAAATTATCGCAATGAACAAGAGAGGAGCTGACGGAGCAACCAAGTACAGGGAATGAGTGAAAGAAAACTGGGAAACGCTAAATAATATAAATCGAATCTACTCAGTGGAGTGTATATATAAAATGGTGAAATTCCAAAAGGAAGCAATAATTTCTAAACATATAGAACAAATAAGATTCTATGAAACAATGTTTAAAACGTGGAGGGCAGGGTTAAATATAATCTCTACGAAATTTGCGTTCGCAAAGCAACACAACCTGATTCTCCAAACTTTGAATTTTTTAATGCAAATCACCGCAAATAAAATGCAAAGTTTGCGTTGCATTAACGCAGTGCGATTTTCACAACAAGTTGTTAGAGCAGCGTTTCATGAAAGATTGCGTTGCTTGCGATTTTGGTAAGTAGCCAATTGAAACACGTGTTTTATTGTAAGGTAAGTGTAAAAATATTTCAAATTGCTATTCACCAAATCACACGCAACGCAAGCTTCCAAGAAAAGCAGCCCTTATTAGTCGAGATGTGAGAATAAAGTCAATCGGGTGGGAATCGAACTCCGCCTACCGATCATCCATAGAACGCTCTGTCACGGTTTAAGCAACCAGAGCAGCTGATAGAAAACGCTTTCGAAAGCGTATGTCAAGCACACATACTGAACGCTGTTAAGTGAAGAACACGCATGTTAACCCCTCGGATGTCTATATACTGTATTCTGACTAAGGTTTTCCAGGGCTTCCTCTTTTTTTGCCAGGTGAATGCCGGAATAGCACCTTAAGAAAGGCCCTGGCGGATACCTTTCTCGTCCTCTCTACCTGAGCGAAAGATGCCAAAAAGCCTTACAAAATTCAAGCTGATGTCGTTCCGGGACGATTTATAATGGCGTGACCGTACGCTAAGTGCATTCCCTGTGCCGACGTTTGTTCTGAGATTATTTTCTGCGACGAGACGGAAAATCAAGATGTGGCGAATGTCATGGACGGAAGGAGAAAGATGGAATGAATTTACTTTATGAGAAAGAGGCAAAGAGCAAAAGTTCTCTAACTCGTTTATTTCGCAGTGTTAGACCGACAAACGCTGACAAAAAATAAGTGGTTGATGTAGTTCTTTTTTGCATTACATAACGTAAGCGAGATGTAAGTTACGAAAACGTAATGTTGAAGAGAACGAAATAGACTGTGAAGGTAATTCGTATTGTCGAACCAAGTTTAGTAATTTCATAAAAATAGCTATATAAGGGATGCTTAACCGTGTATATTCTCACCGTATATGCTTTTACGAGGTTGTGCTGTCACTTTATAATTTCATGTGTGAAGTACACTGCATAACCTAACCTCGTATTAGATGGTCAGAAGCAGTGTCCCAGTTGCAGTTCAAAAGAGTCAGTATAGCGTAAGTCATGCTATTTTGTTTTTAAATGATTTAGATAACATACCTTGACTTACAATTAAAGCTGTCAAGTACAAGGGTGAATTAAAAACGAATTAGTGTGAATGTACCCTTGTACATAACTCAAATTTGTAGTTCTTTCAGTTTATGTTGAGAGATTATAGTTCTTGGAACATTGAGACATTGTATTGAAAAAGATAGATCAACGTGTACACAGTTCACACTTCCGATTCACTGCTCCAGCAAGCTGTAATAAAATCTGATAGTAATTTCACAGAGTACTTAAAACAGTGAAGCACAACTGTTGAAACCCGAGAACGGAGGTGGTAACAAAATACCGTAATTATAATTTTAGTATTTGAAATAATGATTGCTTTTACCGCCCATACAATTAATTTCATCGTATAGATGATGCACAAGGAGTTAAAAAGTAGCCTGATCTAGCCGAACATAAAACTAACGTAATAGAAAACTGTGGTAAAATGATAAAAATCAAGTTTTATACTTCTAAATCATTATTCGTTGGGCGCGGTGGATCAACGGATTAGAGATCTAGTTTTATACTTCTAAATCATTATTCGTTGGGCGCGGTGGTACAACGGTTAGAGCGCTTGGGGTCGTTGGTTTAAACCCTGCTCGTTCCATGTCGTCTTCGTAGTGGACAAACACCGTGCGTGGGGGGTTTCTCGGAGTTGTCCCGTTTCCTGCTACTTTCTTCATTCCACCAATTATCCCATCATCCATTCAGCCTGAGCCAGAGTTTCCTAGAGGCCTGAAAAATTAAGTTCATATTAAATCAAGAAACTTTCGATACTGAAGTAAGAGTTAATAATGTAGTAACTAGTAATAGATGCATAACAAATATCATTATTGAAATCACAGTTGCAGTAAATAGTTTTGAGGAGTGTATTAAGTACATTAACTTCAATCGACAAATGTTTATATGAACAATTTATATTCATCAACTGTACAAGTATCTTGAACTCCTCATTGGTTAGATGAGAACTTAGATGCGATTTAAGTGACTTTTTTTTTCCAGCACCGTGGTCTGTGTCGATATGCTGCTACGACGTCGAGAGAATAGTTTTTCGACGTACCTTGTCCTCGTGAATACATTCTGAAGTGTTGCTTAGGTGGAGGGAATGACACATTTTTTTACAGGAAATATAAATTTTCAATAGGCCTCTGTCGAAGAAAAATGAAGGAAGTATTCTTACATCGGACCGTATATATTTCACTCTGCTTGAATGAGAAATCATTTCCAACAGTATGTTGTATAGAAATTTAGTCATCACTTAAGTTACTTATTTTTGTTGGAAACAATTAACCACATTGAAAAGTATAGAAATTAAGCCCACTTAACATCATGGCCAAACCGGATATCCCTTTTTTTTTGTATAATGAATCCTAAAACAATAGTAAAGTAATGAGCAAATAGTTGGATTTTAAACTAAGCGAATTAAATTAACTGTCAATTATTTATTAAGCATGCTTTAATATAAATTTTATTTATTTGTTATATGATTTGCACGATTTAACCATTGGTATTCACCACGGTTGGAATGTTTAAAACTTAGTGTTTTAAACAGACAATTGTTTAAAACATTTTGAACATTTGTTTTAAACGATGATTTTTTTTTAAGCCGTGTTTAAAACATGTTAATTTTATTTTTCTTCGAAAGTATCATATTATTTTTAAAAGTACGAAAGGGTGTGTTTTTACCAGTAAAACGTATGCGATTTGGTCAGAGTGAAATCTAGTTTCCAAAATAATCAGTATTGCGGCGCCGCAAGCCTACAAGAGGTTAAAAGTTCTATTCTTTCTTTTTTATTTATTGTGAGAAACTGCTACGAAAACAAAAACTTCATGGGTATGTATTTGCTTCTCTGATTACATTGCTCTCTTTCCTTATCTTTATGAGTAAAGGGACAGTAGTGAGTAACTGTGTAGATTTGATAATCATTTATTCGGTGCTTGGAGTTTATGCCGGGTGGTAGAACTTATTAGGTACTCTTAGTAAATATTGAACGTATTAAGACTAGACTTTGTATTTACGTACTGAGACACATCATAGAGGTACTTCAGGTCCCACAGTTGACAGTGTTGTCAATCAATTTAAAAAATTAAATATTTAATACTTCCATTCAGTTCAACGTATCCGCACCAAGCTTTGAGTATACACGCCTATTCAACACAATCGGAACATTCTGTGGTTGTTCCCTATACCCAAGCACCCAAGTGTTAGCGTTGCCACCCTATTTTAAAGTTCATTTTTTCAAATGCCCCCCATACTGTTACGTGTCGTGACTTTCAAAAAAGCGCGTGGAGAGCCGCGGGACGTACCTATGTTATGATATGCTTTGGAAAAATACTTTTCAGAGCCCTATTGCAACACGCTCATTCGAAGAAACGTATATGTAGTTGCTTGTTTATAAGAGTATTCATTATGAATTTATACATCTCTTGAAATATGCATATAACATAAAATATTTTTTGTTACACTGTATAGTGTATGGGGCGAGGCTTGGAGACCGGAGCATGGTAGAACAATGCTACTGAGCTTTTATAGTGAAACACAATGTACTAGTAAACGCAAACATATATCTCTGCACTTGATATATGTTTGATTTAGAAGCAGGTTATTTCTCAGGATTTTGAGCTAAAGATGATTGATTTTTGCGGACGGTAATTATGATCAAAAATAGATATCTTCCTTGAATAATACCGTAATTAGAAATTAACGTATTGTATATACGGGATGAGAGCATATTGTAATAGTGAGCACGTGCCATCCACTCAATATGTAAAGAAACAAAAGTGTGTACTATGTTATGTAAATAAGTGTGTACTACAAGCAACATAAGCATATAGTTAAAAAGTGACACAAGTCATCGTAGAAGCAGACAACAACAACAGTTCAAACAACAACCGTAGATGGAGTTGGTGTCGCCGCCAGATGGAGCCAGCACAACCGAAGGAGGGAGGACCACTCCCAAAAAGACCTATAAATATCGGAACACCGAGGGTACTAGGATCACTCCTCGCCCGGGTGGTCACCTCTCTCTCTAACCTTCCTGCTCTCGACTCGCAACGGAGATGGAGCAATCCTTCATACTCAGATCGCAACGGAACTGGTGCAGGACTCAACCTACTTCTCTGAGCTTTTTGATCACCAAAGAAGAAGAAGGCCCAATGTTTCTATAAACTCACTATAGTACCAGGTTCGGGACACTCATTTTATTAACTTTTATCGCACTTGTAATTATCAACTTGATATTAACCTATACAGTAAACTGGACCAGGATGTCAACAACTTTTAAAAACGTAGAAACACTACGTGGTGGATGCTATTTTTGGACACTGCATAAAAGCGCCCAAAAAGTGCGCCAAACTCAGAACATTTTTTTTTTGTACAAGAAGTGCAAAAATAAGTATCAAATGCTCGAACTAAGGACTTTGATAACGAACTCGAAAGTGCTTTTGCTTATGACAGTACGGACTTGTCAAATGACGACATAATGTGTCTAAAGAGACTATCATACAGCATTTCCCACCTCACAAAATTCGGCCCAGATAAAAATCCGAAAGAAAATTTAAAACATTTTATAGACAGGATGAAAACTATACTAAGAGAAGGAAGCAACAAACAAACGAGAGTTCGAACGTCGGCAAAAAGTTTCCTTCCGCTGCGTTAGCATGAGCGCAGAAGAGAGGAATCTGCCTGACCTGCAGTATCACGCGACATTCACACGAAGTCAGTATTTTTGCATTCCAGCCAATAACCATAGTTCAGCTACCTTGCGTAGTGAACTTGATCATCATACTATCATTACTACGATTCAACATAAACAGTGTAGTAAATGCTAAGGACATAGTGTTTTGATAAATGGGTATTTTTCCCGCCAGATTTAAGGCAATGAAAGTGGAGCACCAAAATTTTGAACGGACATTTCATCATGTTTTTATATGCCCAAAGGAAGTGTAGTGGTTATACCCCAAGCACCAGTGTTTATAGTGTTCTATATATTTTTTCTACCAGTGAAGTAACTAGTGAAAATCACTGTGCACAGTGTTACAATCTTGAATAAGTGAATGGAATGAAAAAAAAATAGCTCGCCAAAATTATAAATTTGCCTCTTTATTTTTAAAACAGGGCGGGAGGCATGTAATAGTCCGCGTGCCTGTGAGCACGTGCCATCCACCGAAGATGTAAACAAACAACAAAAGTGTGTAATATGTTATATAAATAAAAATGTGTACTACAAGCAACCTAAGCAGATAGTAAAAAGTGACACAAATCATCGTAGAAGCAGACAGCAACAACCGTAGATGGAATTGGTGTCGCCGCCAGATGGAGCCAGCACAACCGAAGGAGGGACTTAAAACCACTCCCAAAAAGACCTATTAATATCGGAACACTGAAGGTACCAGGATCATTCCTCGCCCGGGTGGTCACCTCTCTAACATTCCTGCTCTCGACTCGCAGCGGAGACGGAACACTTCCTTGGCACTCAGATCGTAACGGAACTGGTTTCATTCCTGTCTGTACTCAGATCGCAATGGAACTGGTGCAGACTCAACCTACTTCTCAGGTTTTGATCACCATAGAAGGCCCAAAGTTTCTATAAATTCACTATAGTCCCAAGTTCGGGACACTCATTTTATTAACTTGTACAGTACTTCTATATAAATTTTATAGTAAACTGGTTCTGGGAGAAAACACAATTCCGTGTACCAATTGTTCTACCTATAATAATGATCCAAATAATCCGCAGAAAAGTGCGGACCACCGAAGAACGTTACGATATTTCGGTAAGAATTCATAGTTTTTCAGTTTACAATAAAAATGTCTTCGAAGTTGTATTTATCTCTAGGAACTTAAATTCCTATAATTCAAAATATTTCTTCAGTTCCCTGAAGGTTTATTAGTATTTTATTATAAACTATATATCAAATAACTTCAGTCTATATGTTGGTAGTTCCCTTATGTTTGTCAGGGTGATGATGTAGGAAGCATAGGAATGTGGCAATGAGTGCATAAATAATCCCATCATTTGCCTCGTAAGGCTGCAGGAAAACAAAGCAAAATAATTGTAAATTGGGATGAATGTGTGAAAGCTTAAGTCCAGTCCTGCTGATTATATTGATTATCTGCAGCATAAAGCATTAAATACTTGCTTTGTAAAAAAACATGTTTTAAACAAAACAAAAACGTTTTTTTTTCAACCCTCGTATTCACATGTTTCGTAGCAACAACATTAATTGAACGGATTCTTTGATTGTCAGTTGAAGCAGGAGCTATGAAAGTGAATCAAATGAACCGTGTACATTCTAAATTATAATAGAGCCAATTTTTGTTTTCTGAAGATAACTTTTTTTTATTATTATAAAAAAGGGAAGTCAACAACTGAGAATACTTCGATTTACTGACATCTATCACATGTCTGTGGAACACAGAACAGAAGTCTATAAAATTACCCTCGCAAAGTGAATAAGTTACATTGCCTAACGAGGAAGAACATTAAAATAAAGCAAGTGTATCTGAAGCAAACGGATTTAAAATAAACCAGCGTTTCGTACAGACGCATAGACCGCCGACTATAACAGGCCGCGGTGGTTCGATGGTTAGAGCTCTTACCTCTGTCGCTTGGGGTCGTCGGTTTAAACCCTGCCATGTGGGCTTTGTGGTGGACAACCACCGTGTACGTGGTTTTTCTCGGGGTTCTGTTTCCTCCCACTTTCTTCATCCCATCATCATCCATCCTGCCTGAGCCAGAGTTACTTAAAAGCCTTAAAAATTACATTCAAATTCAGTTCATGGCCCACTTGAACCAGAATCACCCAAAGTCTCACCTAATTTCATCCAATTTTTTCCACTCATTTTCTCATTCCCTGTTTGTACTAAGAGTACCAAATTTTGGGTAGAAGTCGTGTTTAACTGCGTGTTACAGCTTACGGGGAGAAAATATTTATTTTATAGTATAATAAAAATAGTCGTGCTCAAAGGGAAGGGGGGTAGCAGCCCCCACTACAAGTAGGCATACTTCATTTCCTATATGGTGGGCTGCTGCCCCCAAACTCCCGCTAATTTCTCCACGAATTAACATTTCAGAGTAGTAAATCCACTTTTTCTCCTTTATAATACCAATGAAATATCTTAGAAACGGAAACATTTTGTCTACTTTTTAATTTTAATATTTTTATATGCAACATGGACAGTATCGAGCGAGCCAAGAAGGTTAGGTAAGCCAGGTTAGTTGATTTTTTTTTATCATCAACCAAGATTCACGAGGGACTTGAATACAAATTAAAATATTAATTGTATAGTGTAAAGTAGTAAATCGACTTTTTCCCCCTGTATAATGCAAATGAAATATGATAGAAACGGAAACACAAAGTAGTATGTAGGTAACAAATTTAATTTGTGTAGTGGGGGCTGCTATCCCCTAACCCCCCTGCTTTTTGAGCAAGACTATTTTTATTACACTATAAAATAAAATTTGTATTACAGTACCCCGTAAGCCGTAACACGCACAGTCGAGTTTAACCGAGCACTCGATTAAATAGATTTTGTATTTGAACACGTGTACATTAATGGACTACCGGTGTATCACATTTTCAGAAAGTTAATAATCTTTAATGGACAATCCTAGTTTTCAGATTGTATTATGAGATAATGCAGCGAAGGAATACTCTTATGTCACGGACTTTACTGGATTTGTTTTAATAATTCAGCTTACATGATATTGTGATTATTGAGTTCATGTTGTTCGCTTTCGAGCTTCTTCTTATATAATCAGCATTAAATATATGTAAAGGAGGTGCACATATTTATTTTAGAAACAATTTTATTTAATAATTATATATAGTTAATTGTCAATAGAGGCGTCAGATTATTTTTGATAAAATAAAATGTCAACATTGTCTCTTAGCATTTAGGGCGTTTCCTGGATAATAAGGCTCGCACTGTAAAGGAAGACAGTAAAGGTACGAGGATGTCAAACAGGCTGCTGAACGATCGAATGTTCGTAACTTGTACATGTTATGTTAATTACTTCGCATTCATTTTATTAGTAGCTAACACGATGGGGCTTGAAACGCATTATATTAAAGTTTTAAGAAACGAAAGTGTGAAACCGAGAGATATTTTGCTAAGATTACTTGAACAGTTAGGGAATGAAACCTTATCGAAAGCACAGGTGTTTCTATGGCTTGAAGTATTTGAGAGTGGACATAATACGGTCCAAAACTTGTCACATCCACAAAGAAGAGGTGGAAGAGTTCGTTTGCAGTTGGTTTCCTACATGTTCTGCTACTTTCTACGTTACAGAAATCAAGGAACTATCACTCCGGTGAGCGAAAGGGGTAAATGATGTGAATGTAGAAAAATGACTTACCTGAATATTTCAGACATATTAATTCGATAAAGAGTATGGAAAAAATATTCGGTTTATATTTGATTTATCTCCGTATGTACAATTTAAAAAAGTGAATTATATTGGGGCAGATATCTTAGTGTACAACCACGTAAAGAAAAAAAAATTGACTATATAGATCTTCCATATACTTTGAAGTTTCATTTTTTTTTCTTTTCAGATTTATGACCATTAAACCTGTGTTTACCGATAGAGTTCTAAGTTATTAGATCAAGATGAGTGGAGAAGCTCCAGGAAAAGAGGCTGAGTGCTGCATTATGGACAGTAAACCTGTTATAACATGTAAGTTGTATTTCATACATCATCATTAGCGTCGAGATTTTAACTTATATGATAAAATGTTAAACTGCATAAGCACCGTAAAGTACGATTATTTTTTTTAGTTACTAGCATGTCAGAATATGAAGATAGGTTTTTATTATAAGTTAAAGTTGTGAAAAGTTCAGAAGAAGCGTAGATATATTATTTCAATATAGAAGTTGCGAGTTTTCGCCGGTGTAGTCATATTCACAAACATTGTGTAGTGAAGAAGGAGGTGGTGTACTTCCGAAATTGTTATGCTTGAGCTTCTTTTTGCGGTTATTATAGTTAAGCCTTGTCAGAAAGCTGTGTTTTCTTTATAATAAAGTTCTGTAAATCTTGCTAAATTCCTGACTTCGTTTTGGCCTAACTGTACGAATTTCCTTTATATCATTACTTTCACATTGAAGATTTCCAATATAGCGAAGTTAATAATTTCATTGTAACACTTAGCAATAGTTCGATACCGGGCAAATAGAGCATCATTAGTAATCAATCAAAGATGGACAAACAATTCAATAAATATCTTACATCAAAAGTAATTTTACGAATCAACAATG
>JAGDQP010032631.1:353-17777 GCA_022664845.1 Lepisma saccharinum | reverse complement strand
AAACAAAACATACGGCAAATGATTGACCATCGTTAGATCGCGTTTGATCGCCAGTCACTTTCGTTTGATCGAGTTCCATTATTACAAAATTTGATACTCAAAACTTGGCCCGTGGGGCCACAAAATAGAAATCCCTGGAATTTCTGCTCTGAAAATTTTTTAATTTTTTAAAGTAAGATTAGATTGTCTTTCAATATCGGTCACTTTCGTTTGGTCGCCATTAGAATTTAAATTATAAGAAAATAAATACCAGGGGGGGCTAACATGACATATGCCCTCTTTCCTCTCCTGACGCTACATTCGATACTAAACATACGGCAAATGATAGACCATCGTTAGATCGCCAGTCACTTTCGTTTGATCGCGTTCCATTATTATAAAATTTGCTACTCAAAAATGGGCCCGTGGGGCCACAAAATAGAAATTTCTGGAATTTTTACTCTGAAAATATTTTAAATCATTAAAGTAGGGTAAGATCGTCTTTTAATACCGGTCACTTTCGTTTGATCGCCATTAGAATTTTAATTATAAGAAAATAAATTCTAGGGGGGCTAACATAGTATATGCCCCCTTTCCCCTTCTGACGCTACATTCGAAACTAAACATACGGCAAATGATATACCATCGTTAGATCGCGTTTGATCGCAAGTCACTTTCGTTTGATCGCGTTCCATTATTACAAAATTTGATACTCAAAACTGATCCCAATTTCAATTAGAGATTAATTTTTGAAATGATCTCTAACTGATGATGCCTCTTCTCTTTCTGCGATCTTGGCACTATGCAGGATGATTTCTCTTAGGCATGTCATAATAGTTTTGAAATTATTTCTAACAGGTAAGATACAGTCATTTCGAGATGACCACCTTGCAAGACATAGCTTTTTTAAGGGTAATGTTCTTAGTAAAAGGATTTTTTTTGATTTCGGAATTTAAATCTTGCCAGCGAGGTAAGATTTGACTAATAAGAGTAGGAATTACCGTCGGGATAGAAAATGATCTGGCTTTGATTAATCATCATCTTGGAATACAATGACTTTGAACGTGTAGGATTAGTCTGGTTTCACAATTTCTCTCTCGTAACATTTTGGTTAATTTTTTTTGATCAGTTATTTTCATTGAACTTGAAGTGTGTTTTATTTTGTATTATTGATAACAGTATCAATCATTAGGATGTTATTTAATTATCTCTAGGCAGTTGGGACCTATCCGAAGTAATTCTAATACACAATACTGTTTATAAACTTTTATTCCCTGTGTTGTACACTATCAGTCGTAAGTTTTTCATAAAATACGGTCTTTGACCCAACTAAATTTGTATTTGTTTGTAAAGATGTATTATTTGGTCCCACATTGATTTTGGGGTCCCGTTCAACGGCCGACCCCCGAAAACAATACTGTTCAGTGTTAGTCATTGTTACGATCTTGCACTTTTTTTTTTTTTTTTTTTTTTGCGATTTCGAACAAATTAGAAATCTGTGACTTTTGTGAAATCGGGCCTCTTATTTTCAAGTCTGCGCAGTCTAAGTCGTTTTGAATTATTTTCCTAAGAAATAACAGATCAGAAATGCTACGTCTTTACTCTAATGAACATATGCATAGTACATGTTCTCTAAGGTAGAAATGTTGTTAAATTTTCTTCCCATTCATATTACAAATCCTAGCATTTTAACATTTTCATTTGTAATATTTGTTATGTGACTGTTAAACGTTAATTTTATATCAACGTAACACCAAGATCTTTAACTAGGTCGGGGCTAGTTAATGCATACTTATGAATTTAATAATTAAATCAAGAAATAATTTTATTTCTACTGAATGATAAAACTTCGTCAATTTAATTTAATTTCTAAGGTCTTTAGGCAACTTTAGCTCAGGCCACATGTATGATGATGGGATGATTGGTGGAATGAAGAAAGTGGGAGGAAACGGGAGAACCCCGAGAAAACCCACGCAAACGGTGTTTGTCCACCACAAAGCCCACATGGCATGAGTAGGGATCGATCCGCTCTTCCGGCCTGAGAATTAGTCGCCTAAAGGCCACAAATAAAAAAGAAATCAATTAAAAATTCTGCATTTTTTAGGGCTCCATTTTCTGGCCTCCAGGTTCCCAATTTTGGGGAGAGTTATGATATAAGTACCATATCCTTAGGCCAAAATAAGTAACGAAGTGCCTGTTTTCTGGTCAGATTTTTAATTTTTTGTCTCGATGTAAAGGTTTCGTTTCTTTCTTTTTTTTAAAGAAAAAGGCCATAAGAAGATCTTTGACCGAATTTTAACCAAAAATGTACACCGTTTTACTTTTGAAGCAGTTTAATTTTTGTTATCCCTAAAATCCCTTTCTGAAGAAAATAACTTATATTTAGTCCATGGTGACTTTTCCCAAATGTTTTAATATTTCCCTAAACTACTCATCATAATGCACCTTTATGCCGAATTTCGTATCTTTAGCTCAAACAGTGTGGAAAATTGATTTTTAAGTCCGCCATTTTAGATCCAAGATGGCGTCTTTGGATACATCATGTAATATTTTAGTAACATACAAGTGATAATGTACCTTGTTACCAAATTTGATATGTCTAGCTGCAGCCGTTTATGCTGTATATTCTATACAACAATGGTTTCGGCGGCCATTTTGGATCCAAGATGGTGACCGATTTTGCTCATTAACGAACTTAACCGAGCTATTAAGCCTAGAAACAACATATAAAAGTTTGGTTCAAATATCTTCAAAATTATGGCCGCTAGCGTGTTTGTATATATATATATATATATATATACAGGGACACTTAGATATCGTACCGATCTCAATCGGTAGATTTTTCTTCGAAATCTACCTAAAAACACAAGAAATACGTTTTAAACATATGTTTTTTGTTTTTTTTATAAAACACATGTTTGATTTTTTTCAACCCTGGTTAGCCGTTGGTACCTCGCATCTAACAAATAAAAAAAGAGGTAAATTGGACGTTTAGTTTTCACTAAGTTTCAACTGGAAAGTTCGTTAATTGTTCTCCCTTCAATAAAAATACAAAAACTTTAAGTGGTAAAAATTGTAGATACGAGGTATAAACGGCTAACCCTCGATGAAATTTTATTAGAAAGGAAAAGATTTGTACTTATGTAGTATCTTGACGAAAATCGCGTATACAATTACAGATAAAAAAAATATAACCCCTATAAAGTCACTTAAAAATTTCGGCTTCAGCTGTCTTCAGTTGTAAACAAGAAAGAAGTTCTCTGAACACGCGTGCGCATTTGAAGAGATAAAAAAATTAAGATGGCGGACGTCCACATCAAAAACAATTAACGACGTTCTCCGCGTGCGCGAGTACTGATGGGCAACGGGTTTTGGAAATGGTGTTTTGTGTTGAAAATTGAGCTGGTATCAGAGCAGAATTGGCATCAAAAATTGATTCGGTAAATTAACTTCACCGGTCAGTCCACTTCATAGGTTGTTATTTTTGAAACACTACAATTCGAGCGACGTAATTCGTATGATAGAGCGCCGGAGATTCGGGGTTCAAATCCCGGACCGACCATTTAACTAAGGTTCTTACTTACACTTTCTCTCGCTGAATTTGTACGGTACCATACTACACTGCACATACTTTCAAGGCCAGGATCGTTTCGTTTTACATCACTAAACTAACGTCTAACGGCGAGAAAAGTTACGAACGTGGCCGTTACACTTTTATAAGATATACACTGAAATAATGGTGCAAAGTTTGGGAGCTGATTACTTGCATCGAAAAGAACAAACAAAAAAGAAAGTCTCTTCGAAGAAATTATGAAACATTCTTAATTTCGGAGCTATTAGAGCTCAAAGATAAAGCAGTATCGTCCCAAATGGCGTCATAAGTCGACAAATAGTGACGTAATAGGTGTCATCTTCGTAAATTACAATTGAAGTGGTGCCCAACACACCTATTTAAGCTGTTTATTATTGGCTAATGAACCTTAGAGGAAATTCTATGATTACCCAACTCAATCGTTTAATTCCTACTTCTTTGACAACAAAATTCTTACTTTGCGAAACCTGTCTATGCGAAGGTTCCTCACCCATAAACATTGCTTGCTAAACCGACTCCGCTTATCAATACGTGATATGCAATCGTTTGTGACGATGCAGCTTTCACTTTGAGCGCCTGTAGGGTGTAGCTCTCAAACTACGCATGTTTCAAACTTCTTCAAAGAAACTTTCTTTTTCTTGTTTTGGTGTCAATAATCACCTCCCAACGTTTGCACCATTATTTCAGGGACCAGGGATTCCGCCAGGATTTTCAGTTTTAGGGGGGAGTAAAGTCAAAATTGGAATTGTGTAATTGGAGTTATGCACGGTTTCTATCGATTTTACACCGCAAAAAAATGGTGGGGTGTTGTCTAGAATTAGGGAGTGACACCCCCACAGAAGGAGCTGGGAGTGTCTTCTGTGCGATTCCTTGTTCTGATTAGCACGCACGGCAGTGCATCCAGCCAAGTCTGCGTCACAAAATGTCAGCATTGCCAGAAGCATGTTATATAGAAACAAGAGTTTATGTCGAAATCGCCGATTTCGAGGTGCCGTAAGAAAAATGATGTTAAAGATAGGAATATGAGCTTTCGAAATTAAGAAGATATGGCAAATATGTGCAAGTGTGCAACATTTCATGTTCGTAGTTTGAAGCATATTCGAGTTGGACTCCTGAAATCTCCGGATTTTAGGCTCACTGATTCATTCACTCTCTCACTCACTGACTCATCATATTGTGTAGGGCGTTCACAATCAGCTAGAAACATGAAATGTAGCATGAAGATGGAGAATGATAAGTAGGTAAAGGAAAATTCCGACATTTTGAAAAACTCGCTATCTTGTATTCAAAATGGGTGAACGCATAATTTCAAAGAATACATAACCTAAAGAGCTGGAACTAAAAAAACGAAATCTATGAAGGTTAACAAAATATTACAAAGTGTTGAAAAAGTAGCAATCGTGGATCAAAAATGGCCGTCGAAATGAATTTTTCACTGCATACACAGCCTAATGGCTGGAGGTAGGAAAACGAAATTTGGTATGACGGTACATCGTCACTAGTAAGTTATGAAAATATTACAAAATGTATTGAAAGACGCCATCTTGGATCCCAAATGGAGGACCAAAAATCAATCTTCCACACCGTTCGAGCTAGAGAAATGAAATTTGGTATGAAGGGTACCATCAAGAGTAGGTCACGACAATATAAGAAAACGTGTCATGTTTAATACTTATGGCCGTCCTAAACCAATTTTCCAAACCACTGAAGCTAGAAAAACAACATTTGGTATGAATGTGTACCATTACGAGTAGGTTGCAATAAATGGGGCAAATCTCACCTATGCGGGCGCGGCTCCCGGGGAGTCTGGTTAGGATAAAGGAATAAAGCAGGCCCCTAAAATTCCCCAAGTTGAGGGTGCTGTCTTGGGGCGCAGCCCGCCGCGTGGACCTGCGGACAGCGGCCCGTGCGATACGAAGCGAGTGTATTTATATATATTATACACGTACAAAAAGCTGTGAAATCCGAGCAAAGACACCAGAGGTGCAAAAAGCAGCGAAGTTCGTAAGTCCTAAAATGGGGTGAAATGGAGGATGGATCAGCGAATACATTTACGATAATAATCACTTTTAGTATAATACAGAGGTTGGTTTATTAGTTTGTAACTAAATAATTTCAAACATAATTTCTTGACTCAAGGTTGATATTCTGTTGATTTTGCCTGTTTGTTTTGACGTGATGCGACAGATATATTTCAAGTTTGATACAACCTTAATTTTTGTAGATAAAATATGTTTGAAATTAAAACAATTTCAAGCTTGGTTATGCCGTGCATTAACAAGGCATATCGTGCTTTTTAAAAATCAAGCATTCATTCAAGCTTGGTTATGCCGTGCACTAACAAGGCATATCGTGCTTTTGAAAAATCAAGCATTCATTCAAGCTTGATTCAACCTTTTTGCTTGACACACCAAGCTTGTTTTTAGCTTGTTTGCTTGACGTTCCAAGTAGGGATAGCAATCCGCTCGGCTCGAGTGGCGAGTCTAATGCTCGAGTCGAGTCGTCGCTCGAGCTCGACTCACAGTAACCGAGTCGCAGGGTGAGTCTCTCTGAGCAGCGACTCGGCTCGACTCGAGCATATAGTGAGTTTCGACTCGACTCAACTCGAGCTGTTCTGAGTACCGACTCGACTCGACTCGAGCTGTTCTGAGTACCGACTCGACTCGACTCGAGTAGGTACTGAGCACCGACTCGACTCGACTTGAGTCTGATCGAGTCGTGACTCGAGTCGAGCTAGTCGTTGACATCGAAATTACTCGAAAAAAACTTTTTAAAGACATTCTTTTCTTAATCAGTTCGTACTAAAACGTAAAAAAAAAAATAATAATCTTGTTTATGCATGACAAAAAAGAAATTAATGGGGCGCGTCATTTCAAGAATTTATGAAGTGACTGTATATGAGAGAGCGCCTCATGCTTTTCTTTTTAGGCATGCATAAACATTTGTTTTCCCTTTTTAGTACGAATTGATTAAAAAAGAATGTCTTTAAGAAGTTTTTTATTCTTTTGTTATGTTAATTTAGTTTCACTATTTGCTGTTTCTTTGCTACTAACTTTGGAAACAATGATACTAGAAAGCATGATAGTCGACGTGAAGTTAGTTTATTGATCTTCTTGGCAAAGTAATTTGTTGTTCTAAGTGTTCTCTAATAACTGAACAAGTAGAAATCCGAGATAGCTGTGTATAAATTATCCGGTAAGATAACTTTCCATTACTATGACATCGTCCACTGACTACTTTTCTGACGGTTATGTCAATCCGCTCGGCTTGAGCGGCGAGTTTAACGCTCTAGTCGAGTCGTCGCTCGAACTGGACTCACTGTAACCGAGTCGCAGGGTGAGTCTATCTGAGCAGCGACTCGGCTCGACTCAAGCAGTTCTGAGTACAACTCGACTCGACTCGAGCAGTTCTGAGTACCGACTCGACTCGACTCGAGCTGTTCTGAGTACCGACTCGACTCGACTCGACCAGTTCTGAATACCGACTCGACTAGACTCTAGCAGTTCTGGGCGCCGACTCGACTCGAGCACCTGCTGACCGCCGACTCGGCTCGACTCGAGCACATAGTGAGCGCATACTCGACTCGACTCGAGCTCATTGTGAGCGCCGACTCGACTCGACTCGAACAATTGTGACCACTGACTCGACTCGACTCGAGTAGGTACTGAGCACCGACTCAACTCGAGTCTGACCGAGTCGTTGACATCCCTAGTTCCAAGGTCAAAACAAGCTTGATTCAAGATGATTTTGCTATGTGTGAGAGATCAGGTTGGGCTGATTACTTTTTACTAGCTTGCTACATAGCAAAATAATCTTGAATCAAGCTTGTTTTGGCCTTGGAACGTCAAGCAAAAAAGCTAAAGATAAGGAAAAATCAAAAGAATTTCAACCTTGATTCAAGAAACAGTGCTATATGAATTTGCTGTGCAATATTTTTAATTTGAATTCTATTTATGGCCTTTAGACATCTAAGTCTCAGAGCGAGATAGAGGGGGGCCGGAGAATTCGGAAAGGAGTTGGCCGAGAACTTCGTTGAAGGAGCCATTTGCCTGGTGTGACTGAGATAAACCCCTGGGAAAAGCTCAGTCAAGTTGGTCGGTCCCTGGGATCGAACCCACGACCTCCCGAATGCTAAGCCAATGCTCCACCACAGAGCTACGGCGGCTCGGTTTGTTCCAAAATTGAATTGATATGAAGATACTGCATGGCACATTTTAACCAATAAAATCACCTTTGCTAAAAGCCATTATGCGTACTTGCGGTTAAGATAAGTATACACGTTAAGCATAAGTGCAAAAGTTAGAAAAACACTTCAGTTAGAAAAGCAATTTTCAATATCAAATTTTGTAATAATGGAACGCGATCAAACGAAAGTGACTGGCGACCAAATGCGATCTAAGGAGGGTCTATCATTTGCCGTATGTTTAGTTTCGAATGTAGCGTCTGGAGAGGAAAGAGGGCATATGTCATGTTAGCCCCCCCTAGAATTTATTTTCTTATAATTAAAATTCTAATGGCGATCAAACGAAAGTGTCCGATATTGAAAGACGATCTAACCTTACTTTAAAAATTTAAAATATTTTCAGAGTGAAAATTCCAGTAATTTCTATTTTGTGGCCCCACGGGCCCATTTTTGAGTATCGAATTTTGTAATAATGGAACGCGATCAAACGAAAGTGACTGGCAATCAAACGCGATCTAAGGATGGTCTATCATTTGCCGTATGTTTAGTTTCGAATGTAGCGTCAGGAGGGGAAAGGGGGCATATGCCATGTTAGCCCCCCCTAGAAGTTATTTTCTTATAATTAAAATTCCAATGGCGATCAAACGAAATTGACCGGTATTAAAAGACGATCTTACCCTACTTTAAAGATTTAAAATATTTTCAGAGAAAAATTCCAGAAATTTCTATTTTGTGGTCCCACGGGCCCATATTTGAGTATCAAATTTTGTAATAATGGAACGCGATCAAACGAAAGTGACTGGCGATCAAACGCGATCTAACGATTCTCTATCATATGCTATGTTTTCAGAATGATATTCATTGTTGGGGGGGCTGGCGCCATGTTAGCCCCCCCTAGTTATTTTTGTTTTATTTGTAGTTGTAAACGCGATCAAACGAAGTTTTTTGGCGATCAAACGCGATCAAACGATGATCAAACGATTTAAGTAGTTTTTGTTCCAGAACCTCATAATTGGGGGGGGGGGGCTAACCATGCGCGCCCTCAAAGGCTTGTAGCTTGAAGTGTGCTTACGACATCATCATCATCATTTAAGTTTTCAAAAGTTTCAGCAATGTGTAACTCATAACGTTGTAATCCTCTAGTGAATTTTACCTACTCTAATATCATAAGCGATATACATAAAGCCAAATAGCATTCAGCGTGTTAGTATATGCTGTTCATAAGGTTTTTAATCATATTTCTTAACAACTATATAGTATTTTCATTATGATTGTCTAGTCTGTCAAGTTATAGTTGTAGGTATATATCATCTGATTTTAATATTTGTATGTATGGGACAGCTGTAGTGCTCAGTTAAGAAATTCTAACTTATCGACATTTTTCACAAATTTCAAGTCAACATCAACAAGCTTGCAAAAGTAGAATTACAGCCTCAAATGACATTGCAGCATACTGATTGTAAGCTATCTGTTTTTTCAGTATCATAGGCAAATATTTGCGCTGTTCAATGATTACAAAATGTAATTATGTGACTTACATAGCAAACAATATGTCTGTAGTATATAACACAACAAGGGAGGGGGACTAGTGTATAGCTTACACTCAAAAGGTTACTCTTGTTTGCATAGCATCCCCCTAAAAGTTATGTTACCTGCAACAATTTTTCTCCTTTTCTCGCTCTAATAAAATTGATAGAAACGTCTATAGTAGTATAGAATATCCTGTAGTAACTAAGAGTATATAGTATGAAAATATATCTTAACATGTACATATTAAAAATCGCGGGTCTTTTGGGTTTGCGGTCCGTAGGTTAAGACCTTCCCCTTTTTGTCCGTCTGTCTAATAACTAATACTGTATAGTATGGAAATATATCTTAACATGAATATATTGAAATCGCGGGCCTTTTTCGGTCTGTGGCCCTCAGGTTGAGAACCGCGTCTAAGTGCCCTGGGGCGGTTTAGTTCGTCCAAGTGGCTACTAACTAATAGTATATATTATGGGTATATATGTACTTTTGTCCGTCTAAGTGTCTCCATTTCTACTACCCATCTAAGGCTTAGGCCAACTTAGAATGCGCTGAAATGAGCCACAATTCCTCAATACAAGGCTGTATATACAAAATCCGGAGTGCATATCAGAACATAAAACCAATGCCTACTTCACTCTATCATGACGTAGTAGCGACAATTTCTTTTCAATCATAAAGTAAATCTTACTTGAATACAGAATGATCTAATCAAAACGATTCTCTGATATGCTACCAGCTTTTATTATAGCCGAATCTAAGTTTTCGAATAGAACTAATGCAGCTCTTAATGTACACTCATGTGCAAAAGTTAAGAATAATGTGAAAATACATAGACAACAGTTGTGGAGAGTATGGGAAATGCATACAATGTATCCTATTACACATATCTGACTGCTTGACACGCGTAACTCCCGATGTTGCCGCTTGGAGACGCTGTATACACCCATTGAACGATGGTTGGTGATGAGCACTGTTTCAACACGCAAGCATTTGTGTTCGCGACGTGAGATACGTGTGAGTCAACGCTGCAGTACTTGACATAGTGCCAGTGTACGTGTAGGAGAATGGTGCAAAGAGTCCATATTGATGATGTTATGCGTGGAAGAATCATCGGGCGACTCGAGAGGAATCAGAACCAGATGGACGCGTCTCGTGGATTGGGTGTCCCACAAAGTGTCATCTCGAGGATCTGGCGACGCTTCCAAAGGGGTAAAAACGTCTCTCGGAGGTTCGGTGGAGGTCGTCCAAGGAGCACCAGTGACCAGGAAGACCGTTACGTACGTCTAACTGCCAGGCGCAACAGACACAGCACCGCCTCAGAGCTCTCTAGGGACCTTGCAGCTGCTTCAGGAACGTCAGTGTCAAGATTTACAGTGTACAGACGGTTAGCGGAGGGACACTTGTATGCCAGAAGACCAGCAAGGTGTGTTCCATTGACCCCACAGCAAAGAAGTGCTCGGTTGAATTGGTCCAGAGAACATCACGCATGGACCCCGGAACAATGGCGTCATGTCCTGTTCACAGATGAATCCAGGTTCAGTCTCACCTGTGATTCTCGCCGTGTGTTCATCTGGAGAGAACCAGGGACACGGTTCCGTCCAGCTAACATGACTGTTGTAGACCAGTACAGGGGCGGCGGAATTATGGTATTGGGCGGGATAATCCTGGGGTCCCGTACACCTCTGCATGTCTTCCCACGGGGTACCGTCACTGGTGCGATGTATGGGGATGACATCTTGAACCAATAAGTTCGTCTGTTTCGGGGCGCAGTGGGTCCTGATTTCATTCTAATGGATGATAACGCACGTCCCCATCGCGTTGCCATAGTGGATGAGTACCTTGAACACCAGGATATCAGGCGATTCGAGTGGCCCAGTCACTCACCGGACTTGAACCCCATCGAGCATGTGTGGGATCTGCTTGGGAGGTGAGTTGCACGTCGTCAAATGGCTCCAAGATCCATTCCTGAGCTTCGGGGGCACTTGTACAGGAATGGCAAAACATACCCCAGCCCCTTCTTGATAATCTCATTCTCAGCATGCAATCACTTTGCGGAGCATGTGTTGCAGTGCGGGGCGATCACACATACTATTGATGTCCTGTATCTTCCGCTTAACCTTCCAAAACCAGATTGGTCTATTTCCGAATTTTCCCATGCCCATGCATTTTCGTCGCTCGTGCCCATCCTGTGCATTCTCTTCCAGTGTTTTTGGACTGTATCCATTTGCAATTCCACATTCCAATACTATATGGCTGATTCACCATTCTCTGAGTGCAATAAATCATGCAAATAGCATTATTCTTAACTTCTGCACATGAGTGTACATCAGAACCAAGAAGAACACACAAACAGTTGTGTACTATGTTAATTGAAACCCATAGATCAGACGTTGAATCCAAGCTAGGAAGTGTTAGGTTATCTTCCATTGGCAAACGTACTAATTTCTCATTCTTCATAATTACATTCATACATCTCTCTTCTCCAGCGTATTAGCTACCATTGCAGATAAACTTTCAGAGCATATTTATACTTCCCAAACTAATATTCTAATGTTCCTCAAATATACATTTAATTACGATAACTTCCATCTCTGAAGATACAGCAACAATATAAACACTCTGTAATCAAAAGAACAAAAGCTACATACCCTTTTGTCTGAAAGAAAAAGAACACAAAAAATGATATATATATATATATATATATATATATATTAAGCATTTTTCAGGAGCTACATGGATGAGGATATCAGCAGACCGAGATATGTGGAAAGAAAAGGGGGAGGCCTTCATCCAGCAGTGGATAAAAAACGGCTGAATATGATGATGATGATGATGATATATATATATATATATATATATATATATACAGGTAACCCGATCTGTATAATCCAACTGACGTCATAATGTCTGCTTCCATATTACATAAAATCAGTAGTACTGTGTGCCGTCAGACCAGTGTTTAAGTGAGCCGGAACGGACAGGAACAGCGTTAAGGTAAGAACTGTACAACCGGATCGGTTTTCCTGTAAGTTTTTTTTATCTGCTACTAAATACAGCGTAGTGTAAAATAGAAAATTAATTACGAAACTATTTAGGTTTCCTGAATAAAGACAGATAGAAATCCTCGAGAAAATTACCGGAACGCTTTCATCCACTTTGAACACTGCGTCAGACTAGATCATACATCTGTATCCAACAATGCAGAACATAACAGATTCTACATGTAATTTTCAAGCATGTTTCGTAATTCTACATGTATATGTAATGCACATTACATCCTCGCCACTGACCGATTAAATTATTCGGCTGTCTACAATAAAATTGGTTTTCTCATCATTTATAGACCTTACCAGGTATATATTGAGCAAGCCAGACGTCGGCATTTGGTCGGCGAAGGCGGAGCCGACGTCGGCTTTTAAAAAATTCCAACGAGGAGCCGACATCGGCGAGAGGGTTTTGGACGGGGTTACGCCTCTATGCCGACCCCGACGGCGGCCCGGAAGATGGTCGGACGACCGCCCGGAAAATGGCCCGACAACCAAACGCCACTTATGGATCGCGCCAACCTTCCCCTGACTACTAGTTGGTCGGGCCGCCGTTGGGGTCGACATCTGGCTTGCAGGGCATATTAAAGTAGAAAAATAATATATAAATATAGGTCTGGTTTGCTGTATTATTTTAAGTTCAGGGGAAACCCGCTGTGTGGTACGTAGGTCTATGGCACCATTTATCAAACTACTGCTTCTCTGGTAAAGTTTTCGTAAATTTTCGGAGCTAACTTTAGACAAAAGGCGCTTTAATGGTATCAACGTAACGTTTATAATAGTGTATTTTTAAAAAAATAAAAAATAAAGCCGATTTTTGAGAAGTTTTCAGTCATTATCATATAAAAAATAATCAAATTAAACGCCAATAAATTATAAAAGAAGTATTTTATTGCATTTTTCTGGGAAATCATTAGGTTTACGTCAACATGTGTAATGGAGTGAAAGAAAGCGTTACAAGGAGCGGAGATATCATCGGTTAAAAAAGTATTGGTCGCCGTTTTGTTATGACGCAACTGTCAAAGTGGCACAAAAGCATTTCGGTATCCCAATGCATATATATATAAAAGAAAATAAGTCACTTCGTTTCTTCACGAAGGAGCGTGCGGAATACCTATCGGTCCTCCGCTACTACTTTTGTTCGTCTGTCAACAACGAAAAAAAAAAACTACGTGTAAATCCTGTATTGTTTATTTTGCATGTACTTAATTCCATACATTAGAAAGTCTTTCTTGCCTTTCTATTTAAATAGATTCATAACTTCAGTAGATGTTAACTCAAAATTAAATTAGCTATGCAAGTTAGAAAGCTCGCTCATTTAAGTTGCAGGTAGTGACTGAAAATCTAAAATATACTCAGAGCCAAGTGAATGTGATTTTTTTTGTGGTTTTTCCTTTCTAATTATGTTGAGTATAAAGTGTGATGCAGTCTTAAATGAGTAAGTGGGAAACCTTGATAATAAGTTGCGCTAACCGGTTGTTACTTCGGTTGAATATCGCCACTGACTTACAAATATGTAAGTCGCACTTATGCAAAATTTATTGTAGCTCTTGTAATGTTACTTTTTCATTCCTTCCCTATGTTCCGTTCAGAATCACAAAAATTGACAAATTATAATAGCTAAATGTATGTCCCTATCATAAAAAGTTGTCCCAGCTAGGGCATGGATGTTTTTGAAGCTTGGACAAGCTGAAATCTTAGTTCCTAAAATAGCCGAAAACACAAAGCATACTACACTGGGGAGCAGGGGTGTGCTGAGAGGACTCGCAGGAGCTCTTGCGAGCCCTTTGTTAAATGTTTATATTTGTTCCGAGCTCTTTGTAAAATTATTTAGAGCACACCCGTGCTTGGAAGGGTTCTAATTCGTCTTCCATTTCGGATGGCCAATGGACACTGTACCCCCCCCCCCCCCCCCCCCCGACCCCGCCCCTGGTTTATTGTGTTTATTATTGAGCGAAAGATTGACGGAAGTATTGCTTCGCCGCACTAAGGAAGTCTGAATAGCTATAACCTTACTTATTCCTTAGCAGCTTTGTTTGGATAATGATTGTGTAACTCTGTGACATACATCAGTTACTGCCTTTAAAACATCTAAAATATACATTTTTGTTTTGTTTATAGTAATAGCGGATATGTGTTGACTTATATGATCATAATTACTGCTGCAGGTGCCGAGTGTCATTCAAGATACTTCAATTGAAGGAGTGACGTAATTCTATTGAGAAAATAATGTGTATTATCGAACTTCCGTGCCCTTAGGTATATATAGAAAAATTGTTTTCTTTTTAATATAGGCTATGTGCATTCCACTACATTTCCTTGTGAGTACGTGATTTACAACAAAACTCATTAATCTGGTTCACACCAGATCGTATTCAACACTGGAATTAAACATGCGACACTTTCTGTTGTTGCTTTACCTGAAGAGCCAGCTGACCTTGTTAAATCCAATCGTCACCAGGATTGTTAAAAAGCTAACAAGGTTTCTGCGTCAACACTGCGCCGACCGCGTGCTGAACATTTACGTTGCCTTTGGCTACCGTGAAGTTGTGCGTGTGTCTGAGAAAAGTTCTCTTTAAAAGGATCTTAAAGAGGTATCGGAAATCTGCTTTAGGTAAGTGCGCATGTAATTCATAAACAAATAAATTTTATTCTCTCTTTTTCTCCAACCGACTTTTGTTTTTTATAAGAAACGATTTATTTAAATATTTTCAGTACAATTATCAGCCTTCTCTATGACATTTGTTTTATGAATACAGAAGAAAGTGGAATATAGTTTCAATACTACCAATATATAATAAATCACAGCCATATTCAATCCACTACTGGATGAGGCCTCTCCCAGAAGGGAGGAGTTGGTCTACTGCTCCCACGCTGACCAGACGGGTTGGGAGAGGAGAGCCGAAGCTCTCACTGTGATCGCCATGTATATATATACATACATATATATAAGGTTTCGGAAAGCTGTGTCACTTTCCATGTCATGGAATACAATGATAAATCTCTTGAAGAAAACATGCCTAAAGTAATAAAGCATTAATTACTTCTGCTTAATTACTATAAATATTTCTTACTATAATTTAGGAACAAACAAGAAAATGTTTTTGTTTTCATCAGAGGGAAATTTCATTCGAATTTCAAATTTTCAATGTAACTCAGATTACCTGTATGTTCTTACACTCTTCAGATCTGGCTTGAATTCCAGGTACGGATGAGCATACGGAACGTGTGAATAGATTCAACATTAATTAAAACTTAAGATTCAATGTTAATTTAAGACAATATTTTTCGACACTATGTGCTCTATACCATATTATGTTAATGTAGGAATGCAGCAAGGGTCGGAGTTTCGGTGAAGAGACAACTTCTAAATCAAAAGATCAGTCCATTCTTTTTTTCAATTGCAGGAGGGTTTGAGAGGATGAGAAATATTCAGAAATTGGAAGTATCGTAAATGTAAATAGCACAAATGATAAATATCGTTCGCTGAGAAAACGCTCAAGTATTGAAGAATTCAATAACAATTTATTAATTGCATAAAACCTAATGGCCCTCTCTGTTTCAAGTATAGTTTTATTTCGGAGTGTTCTACCAATGGCAGCTTTTTATAGAAAGTATGACATTTATTCTCTTGGGTGTTCTGTTTTTAAATTTTCTTTTTTGGCAACTTAGAACATTTATCTTTTTATTATTATTTTCGTGTTCACGACTTCACGCATGCTCTATATTGAATCTTTCAATACGTAAATTATGACTAACTTGGTGGCTTAACTACGTTCTCCCCCCTTCCCTCTGCGTGGTTTGATTTACCTTTATGGTATCCCCTGTCTTAACTTTTACAGAACGTTACACGCTATTTAAGTTGCTCTCTGCCGCTCCTCAAACACCCTTTTCTTTACGTCCGTGAAGTTGGTCCCCACCACATGCGCACTAACGAACACTTATAGTGCATCCGTTAGTGCTTCGTTAGTGCTCCTAAGTGCTACCACTTAATTCGTTAGTGCATCAAAATTACGGCCAGAATTAACAAAAAAGTGGGGGCAACTTCACGCTAGCCCCCCCACCGAAGCACTAACGTTGAAACCTAGCGCGATCGTTAGTGCATCGTTAGTGATTCCAGAATATACTAATCGTTACGTTAGTGCTTCATTATTAGTTGAGATATAAACAATGAAAGTGTGATGAAGTGCCATTTAAAATACATAGGGAAATATTTCAACTCTAATTTTTAACCAAGTAAGGCAGCACCAACGATCACTTATAATGTATTCGTTAGTGCTTCGTTAGTGCTCCCAAGTGCTACCACTTAATTCGTTAGTGCTTCAAAATTACGGAAAGAATTAAAAAAGTGTGGGGGTCAACTTCACGCTAGCCTCTCCCCCTCCTACGAAGCACTAACGTTGAAACCTAGCACGATTGTTAGTGTATCGTTAGTGCTTCCAGAAAACACTAATCGTTACGTTAGTGCTTCATTATTAGTTGAGATATAAACAACGAAATGTGATGAAGTGCTTTTAAAATAGATAGGAAAATATTTCAAGTCTGTTTTCTGGCCAAGTAAGGCAGCATGGGGCTAAGCGCACTCTTAATTTAATTAGTGAATTTGTAGCTTTCACTTGATGCACTAACGACGAAGTTAGGGTCAATGGTTATCGCCTCTTAGCGCCCAAACCACCACGATGGTGTTTCATTAGAATCGGCGCCACATATAAAAGAATGTTGGAGTTCCATGTTCAGGCTAGTCCCCACATCAAGTACTATTGATTGAAAAATTAGTATTGTTAGTGTGTCGTCAGTGTTAAAGCGGTAATCTATCTATCTATCTATCTATCTATCTATCTAAATAATAATATAAATCACAGCCATATTCAATCCACTAGTGGATAAGGCCTCTCCCAGAAGGGAGGAGTTGGTCTACTGCTCCCACGCTGACCAGACGGGTTGGGAGAGGAGAGTAGAAGCTCTCACTGTGATCGCCACTGTCTTTTATTCACAGCAGCTACCCAATTGTCCTCACGATGCTGGGTCAACACCCAAATTTTTGAGCCCCCACCGGGAATCGAACCCGGGACCGCTCGCACTGAAGTCGAGCGCTA
>JAGDQP010032630.1:0-21174 GCA_022664845.1 Lepisma saccharinum | reverse complement strand
GCAAAAGTTCAGTTGACGGTGTGGTTCAACTTGAACTGCGAATGGTCCGAGGGTTTTCAGCTTTAGGAGATTAGTAGACTGTCTATTATTGGATGTCTCTACGAGCAAGGTGCCGTTGCGAAGCTTTTTAACATGCTTAAGTTCACCTGCAACGTGATTCAGTTGTTTTTGTATTACGAAAGGGGATAACCCCTTCAAACCACTTAGATTTTCTGTTTCACTCATTACTTTAATCACAAGATATCGTGTAATAGACGGTACGATACTTGTCTGTTCCTCTACTGCGATTTTATCTTCTTTGTCACTGCTTGATGCATTAGCTGGATGCGCCTTCTTACTAACATCAGTGACGTTCTCTTCGCTCTCTCTCTTCTGTCTCTTTCGTTCTTTCTGCGAAGGCGACTTATTAGGATGTGGTGGAGCCATGATGAATGAAAGCCGTAAATGCCCACACTTCTCCGTCTTCGTTCTGAGGAGCCAACGAGGCTGCCGGGTACTACCCTCATCACCCTTGTCAGCAAGCTGGAAATCGAGGCGAAGTCCAATGACTTGGCGTCGAAATCACTTGTACTCCCGACTGATGGATACTTGGGACACCCACTCCCCCGAGTGTTGGCGAGACCAAAGGTCCGAAGAGCTCCCCAATGGCGCACTTCCCAGTCTTAACGAGCTAGACCATCCAAGAATCTGCTGCTAAGAACTAGGCGCTATCCAATGGTTCCGCCCCCTTTCCCCCGGGCCCAGGGGCCATCGTCAATGCAAATACATCCTGTCACATCCTTGGTCTTTGCGCGGAGGAGCAACTCACAGCACAAGAGGAGATGAAATAATGAGTCATCAATGGATGAAAAATGGGGTGAATGTAAATGAAATCCTCTCGGCTGGTCCTCCTTTCAGGCAGCGTAGATGGTTAGCTGCGAGGGCTGATTGCAGCCAGCAAAAGCCAGCTGGACGATGGGGTCGCCAATTCCCTACGCCGTACACGAGCAGCGATGGTCTGCTGCTCGGGCTATGTGATGATGCATCACGTTGCGGCCCGTAGGCCTGCGATGAGGTCGCCAATCCCCTACGCTAGTGGGAAGTAAAAATTCTCAATAGAGAAGCACTTTGGCCCTGCTATTGGACTTCCCATAGGCAGCAACGATGTTAGGAGCTGCCAGGGCTGATTGCAGCCAGAAAAACTGACTGGGCGATGGGGGCGCCACTTCCCGACGCCGGGGTGTGGGAGCAGTAGACCAACTCCTCCCTTCGGGGAGAGGCCTCATCTACTAGTGGATTGAATATGGCTGTGATTTATTATTATTATTATTATATATATATATATCTTAACTTTTACTCTGTGAAACGTTATTTATTTGCATATACATAGGGTGGTTCAGAACTACGTACTAGGGATGTGGAGAATGATTCGGGATGTGACTCCTGACATCGACACAAGAAATAATATTCCTATTAATATGGGTGAAATTCCGCTTTGTTTTAGAGATACAGCGTTTCCAACGTGGAACCCAAAATTGACACCTCCAGTAGTAAGAAAACGAATAATTCTCGATAAATCAGAAACGATGCATTGAATGAAAATATCGTTTACATAAATTTGTTTCTAACAACATGGTGATTATCAGGAGTGAAAACACACGATGTCATCGGATTGTCAGTGTTGCCAACCTGGTATAACTTTTTAAGATTTTTAAGTGGCACAGCGTTGTGTTATTGGATATTTGGCATTCCCGAGTGATGATGAACAACATAATAAAGCTTACACTGCAGTGCTGGAAACTATGGATAATACATTTATTTATTATTAGTTTCAGATACAGCTGGAGTTGCCATTTTGCACAGAAACTAAATAACATTGCAACAAACTAAATAACATTACTACAAACTAAATAACATGAAATTAAATTTTGAACAATACATAACACAGCAACAATAACAAGACGATTATAATACACAAGAGGAATAACTCAGATATTGGTATTTAGCGTTCGATGGAAAGTGCTTTTAGATCCGAAAATATCGATACTTGAATCGAGATTATTATACATAATTACTAGTCTATGGAATAAGGAACGCTGCAGTATACTTAGCCTAAGCGTGGTACAATGAAGAAGGTTATTATTTCTGGTTATTCGCAAGGGAACACGAAAGTAAAATTTATATTTCAACTCTCCAGTTCTAAGATTCCCGTTAAGTATCTTGTATAAGTACATCAAATCTGCCAGCTTGCGACGAGAAGAGGGAACGTTGAGACCAAGAACGGATAATAACTCGGGTTTGCTTAAACTACGTACTGACGGTATTCTTCTTTTGACTATAGCAAGAAAAAAGTTCAGAACAGAATCAATACGAGATAGATTAGAAATACTAGCCATGTTCCAATTTGGGGAGCAATATTCAATTTTAGGGGAAATGAAGGTTTTGTAGAACATACTCAATGAATGAAGGTCCTTTATTTCTGTAAATCTATAGAGAAGACCAAGTAAGCGCATAGAACTGTTAGTTATAGAAGTCACATGATCAGCAAACAGACGTTTTTCGTCAAATACCACTCCAAGGTCGTTTTGAGAAGAAACTTTAGCAATAGGATTATCTTCAATGATATAGGCAGATGGGATTTGATTCCTCTTTAAAGAAATAGTAAGAAAAGAAGATTTTGAGGGATTTATTTTCAAGTTCCACGCATCACACCAGTCCAAGAGGTCAGAGATGGAATTTTGGAGATCAGCAACATCCTGTAATGATCTGATTTCTCGAAATAATTTACAGTCGTCAGCAGAAAGAAGAATTTTGGTTTTTGATGACGAGAGATAAGATGGGAGATCGTCCATATATAGGAGGAAAAGGAGCGGGCCCAAAACACTACCTTGAGGTATACCAGAGAGAACGGGAACAAAATTAGAAGATGATCCAGAAAGAACAACACGTTGTTCACGGCCAGTGAGATAGTCTCGCAATAAGGACAGGAAGTTACCATGGATATTGAATCGGTGAGTTAATTTATAAAGAAGAAGATTACAATCAATTCTATCGAAAGTTTTACCAAGATCTAGATAGATGACATCAAGCTGTGTGTTATTGGACAGGGATTGGGTAGCTTCAGAGAGTAATAAGGACAGGTTGGTAAGAGTGGAACTACCAGGAAGAAACCCATGTTGAGCAGAGACTAGATAGGGTGAGACAAAATTATAAAGTCTATCTTTGATGATTCTTTCACAAACCACAGACAAAATAGATAAAAGAGAAATGGGTCTGTATGAAGAGACATGGGTCTTATCTCCAGATTTCAGAATGGGTATAATATTAGCCTGCTTCCAAGAACAAGGAAATATACCTTCGGCAAAACAAATATTTAAAAGACGAGAAAAAGGGTAAGCCAATGATTCAGCAGCATTACGTAAAAAAATAGCACTAATGTTATCAGAGCCGGGAGAACGATTTAGAGGTAAAGAAGACAGTGAATGCGAACAGATCAGTTGTAGCTGAGGAGGCGGCAAAGGCGGAGAGTGGACAAAGAAATTGTTAGAGAAGTATTCATTTAATAGATGACTTTTCACCAGCAGCTGTAGCCGAATCATAAATTAACTCAGTCGGAAAACGTGACTGACACCTTCTAGAGTTTATGAGAGACCAAAATCTCTTAGGATTGGTACATATTTCAGATGTTACCTCGTTAATATAATTTTGATACTTTGCCCTAAGCAATTTCTTGGAGTAGCACCTGATCTGGAGAAAGAGCTATAAGTATGTGCATTAGGATGTTGCTTCCAAAGCTCCCAAAGTTTTTTATTTTTCAAAACATGAGATGAAATAACTTGGGAAGGAAATATTATTTGGTGATAATTCTTACGAGACCTGTCACCGAATAGTCAGTTTCCTTTCGAAGCTACCACAAGGTCTGTGTATTAACACTGTAACCTTCATGATATGCCATCTACTTTCAATCCACTATCCTTGCCATGTAGGAGTCACAGTCGATCACGCGGTAACGCGTCTGACTAGCAATCGGCGGGCCCGGGTTCAAAATCCCGCTGGAGACTTTTTCTCTCAGTATTCCCATGCCTATCACTCAGCCTCCTATCAAAGTGAGTACCAACGTGCCCTTGATAATAATGGGCACCTCTGGAAGGTAAAGACGGTTGAGCGTGGGACTGACCACCCGACCTCACTTCGCACCGTGGGTCGAGAATACGTGGAGCGCTACCTCCACACTGCCGCAAGCGCCGTTCACGACGCGTGCGTATCACACAGGGGTTGGCTTTACCTGTTTTTTATTCGTACATTGTAACAAAGATCGGCCAATGGTCAGAAATCTAAGAGAAACGTTGTGCTGTTAAATACTGGTACGTTAATATTAAGTGAAATTCATGGGATGTGGTCTAATGTTTATATGCTATATGTCATTCTGTGCACAAGGATCTGTAATTTTTTTTTTTTTTTCAAGGACAGAAATGCTTAAAACTTTATCAGTGTTTTAGCATAGACCTTACGGTGTTTCAATCAATATTAAGCCAGTGAGCCTTATCTAAAACTGTGAAAAACACATGAATTTTCTGAAATACTTCCGAAAAAAATAAATAAACCGTCACTTCTTCAGACGATCATAATGATGCCTGGATGTGTTCGAAATGTAAATTTTCGTATTCACGGTGCAAATGGGATTCAGTGCAGCTTATTCATCTATTTCACGAAAATTGTCAGGTACTGGACATTGACGAGGACATAATGTTTCTATGCGACAACTGCGGAACAAAATCGTGTAATGAATCAAAGTGATACATTTGTTTCATGTACATTTGGTTAGAAAAGTTTTGGTTAATAATTCATAATGTCATCAAATAACCTTTCTCGTTCGTGTTTTTTCATTGTTCCCCCCCCCCCCCAATTACGGTGTTTTTGTTGTATTTTTGTAAACATTTGGAAAACACTGCCTAGAAGCATGGTTTCGATATATAAACACAGTTTAAAAAAAAAAGGTTATTCTCCTCATACAAACAGTCATTTAATATAAAAATATCACCAAATTACCTTACCTACCCTATAAAATCCCGAAAACCTTACGAGTCTGATTCATAGTTCACAATATTGAAATGTGTGCTTGTCAAATATACATAAATACGACGCTGTGCCAGTTAAAAATTTTAAAAGTTATACCAGGCTGGCAACACTGACAACCCGATGACCCTGTTTTTATTTGTTTTGTTTTTTTTCATTCCTGATATTCATCTGTTGTTAGAAACAAATTTACGCAAATGATATTTTCATTCAATGCATCGTTACCACTGGAGGAGTCAATTTTGGGTTCCAAGTTGGAAACACTGTATCTCCAAAACGAAGCGGAATTTCACCCATATTAACAGGAACATTTTTTTTTTCTTATTTCGATGTCAGGATTGACATCCCGAGTACTTAGTTCTGAATCACCCTATGTATACATAAATAAATAAAATTCCACAGAGTAAAAGTTAAGATAAAAAAAATATAGGAAGGAATGAAAAAGCCATTAATTTTACTTTTTTGCATGACAGAACATAACTTTAGAATGAATAGGGGGAAAAGGTTTCTCTGATTATACCATTCCCTTTTATTGATATTTGACTTTATGTTAGACCGTGTTTTCTTCAACAAAAATCATAAAGGACATTTTACGTTTTCACCGTCCTTATATATGTTACAATTGCTTTGTCTTCATCCGCATCTTCATGAGATTTCTCAAGCGACACTACCGATTCACTTGCGTGGACACACCTGCACTTGTACTGGACCTTTCTGACATAGCTGTTGTAGGCGATTTCTCATCATTATTGTCCGTTTCCGAGTCCGAAGAGTTTCTCGGCGGCGAATCGTCTGTGTGCTTACTCGCGAATAAAATTCGATCCATGTAGTCGAAATCATCCATCGTACCGTATGCAATTCTAGAGCAATACGGAAGTGTTTCAAGGCTATTATAGACCTATACAAAGGAAACATTGTTACTTCAAACACTAACACATCAACCGAAACATATTCATTGCCAACACATTGTACCTCTCTCTGGCTTCTAACAGCACGTGTACATGATGGTAACACTGCAGCGTATAACTGAGTACAGTGGGAAACACCGTAAACATTCCATCAACGAACGGTACAATGTTACGAAACTTCATATGCGTTTTTCTCGCGTATTGCATTTTAGGCATAAGGTTTGTTTCTTCCGAGACGGTCACATGTACCGTTTTCCCGGAATTGATGTACGAAAATTTGACAAAATGTCAATGTTTTTCACCATCTTGGTTCACATTAATGCATATATCTCAGTGATTGTTTGAGCTAGAAAGGTAATCTTCGCTTCATTTTAAAGCTCTTTTCCTTAAGATAGGCCTATATATAAAATATGCGTGTCTACGATCATGTAAATCCTCCTATAACAGAATACAACATGAATGATTGTTCAGAATGCCATGGAGTACATTAACGAACTTTGAAGATTAATTTGTTGAGAACGTCCATACAAAGAACTATTAACAGTCGATCGACGTACGACGGAGACAACACTAAAATGAAGAATTTGTGGAAGATTTCTAACAGTTATTAATAGTGTCTAAAAGTGCTTTTCTCCGGAAACTTTGGTAGATCCCAAAATTAAATTCAGCCTACATCGCTGTTGAATACAATGAATGGTGAATAGCACGTATTTTAGCATTACATTACCCACTGTCAAGCTTCAATAACCTCCTACACACCAGAGGAGTCACCAACTTTAGCTTACTCGGCTCCGGTAGAGCTCATGTGAGTGGAATATGTCACACCTACCGATGTGTCTACACCTTAAATATTAATGTTAACTTTTGACTCACAGACGGAGGCACACTAGTGGTGCAGCTGTAGACATTTGTAAGGAACCTTATATGTGATTAACTAATAACGGTTTAAATCGTGCAATGTCAGTTACTTTTTCTTACTTCATAACACTTAATTACAAGGCATACATTAAACCATTTGTACGAAAGGGTGCAAAAACTTGGTCCACCCTATGCATTACTGACTTCAAATTAGGAAACATAGGTTACGGGTAGTTTACGTTATAAACAGTAAAACAAACTTACTACTTATATATGAAGTGCTATTTATTCCCATAGGTAGCCTTGTACATGAGAAAAACAAAACGTTCTTTATGCAACTGTATAGGGTGGACCAGTTATTTAAACCCTTGACAATTTATATCCTATCACGATTAAATAACCAATGTAGGATTAGTGTTGTTGAAAGGTTTACAGAGTTAAAAATGACCTAAAATCTTAAATAAATATTTGCATTTATGTTAATCAAGATGTTGGAGAAAATTGATTTTATTATGCGAATTTTGGAAAACGACACGTTCAAAAAAAATCCGCTCATTTATGTAACAAAAAACATTGCAGTCTGAGACTCGATTTAGATCCGTGGTTGATTTTGCATTCTGACAGTTTACGTTAGATGCACAGTTAATTGGCCTGTGTGTACATGGGCGCATTTGGGAATAAAAAAATATTCGCTAAAAGTTATGGATGTAACTACGACTTCAGGCCTTGTATTTATACTTATTGAAGTAGAATATATTGACTAAGCTTACGCAATAAAATAAGACTAAAACACACAGTACAGCGTAACGGATAGTTTTCTAGCAACACCATTAAACAACTAAACACTAAGAGCTGCGTTCGATGAGTGTTGCCAGAACATCAAAACCACTACGCTGTATTAGTTGTTTAATGGTGTGTGATTTTAATAAAATTTTAGTATACAAGCCGTGTCAGCATATTTTTAATTTATTTTATTCTTTAAAAAACAATTAACAACCTAACCGAATGTGGATTATACGAGATAATTTACCCTGAAGAAACTATATCACCCGTGACTTTACAACACACTTTGCATTCTAACGTTTCCGAAATACGGGTAACACTGCAGTTTAGCTACTTCTCCCATACAGCACTGGAAACGACTCTAAATGCTTCGTTTTGTATTCGTGTCATTCCATGTAAAATCAACAAGGCCCACAACTTGACCATCACGAATCTTAATAAAATTCATAGTATTGCTTCTACCCATGAAGTGATTCAAGAAAAAAATATTTTCAGAATTTTCGGCCGTTAAACTATTCAGAGACTACTGAAAAAAAAAAAACGATGCTCAGGTATTTACAAAAATGCCTACTTCTCAGCTCCTATATCAGAAAGAGAGTTCTGCTTAGTGCCATCTTAAAGCTCTTTGAATTACCTTTCATTTGATATGCTTCTTGACAGGTTTTGTTGACATCTATATTTCAAGGTCATCGAAAATTTTCTTTCATAATGAACATTTCGTAAGCTCTACTTTTGAAAAATCAGAAAAAGATGTATTTATTACCTATTACTATGATGTAGACACGGTAAAAAAAAAAAAATCGTAATGGAATGGAAATGGTATTATCAAAAATTGTAGGGACTTACTTAGCATGTAACTTCCATTTGTACTACTTGCTTCAGTTTTACAGAAATGTAACACGAATTCTTAGTTGATTTAATTATTATTAATGTCCTAAACGAGCTGATGAGCTTCTAAGGACAGTGTATACTGTTTTTGGTAAAGAGATGTCAGAACCACTCTGTTCCAATAGACTCCAGCCGGGAATTCAAATATACACAGCTGCGTGCAAACCAAAAATTGTAAACTTTATTTTTACATGGGCCAGTCTAGTAACTTTCCTCCGTATCGATTTGCCCCTTAACTATTAAAAATCCACCCCCATACCGGGACCTTCGAGCCGTTGACCAACCGCCACACACCGCACGGCCGGTAAAAGTTGGAAAAAAAAAAATTGTAGTGAGCTCGGGGTATCCGACAGGTTAGCGCGCTCACTTTACGTGCTCATGGTCATTGGTTCAATTCGCGCTGGGACCTATTGGAATAGACGATTTTCTCGGGGTTCTTCCGTTTCCTCTCACTTTTCTCATTCCGCCAATTCTCCCATCATCACTCATTCGGCCTGAGCCAAAGTTACCTTTATAAAGGCCGTTACAGATTTTTTTTTTAAAAATCAGGCGGATCAGTGAGACCATGTCCAATGAGGTTCTCCCTCATTTTCCTCAGTCACACCTGTGGATAGCGAAATGTGGGATTTATAATTATCTTGAGCCCAGAACCACGCGGTGGCTTGAATCCAGTGCACAAAACTTAAAAGTGAGGTCATTCTCATACAAAACACGCCCGCTTGCCTCCCGATTCCATAGTACTGACACATTGTTACCGAATGAGCTACTGAGGCCTGTAGACAGCTTTAGATTAACATGCGTTAACACTTTTTATTTCTAAAAACTGAAAAAAATAAAATTAAACCAGAAAAGGTCTAATAAAACCCGCTATAAACTTTAGGGTAAGTTTCACTTTACCTAGCCAAGATGTAGAATTTACTGGAGGAGCGCGTGGAAATGTGAAATAAGAGGGGAAAGACAAAGAAACTATTTAGGTGTATCCGCGTTCAGACCGAAGTCATGGTGTAAGTGTTGAAAGTGATGTGCATCGCGTAAAATGAATAAAAATAACCAAACCTGACGTTTTCAAACCCGTCATCTGCTTCACAACATACCATACGGTCCGTGATTTCTGTTGCAAAATACGTGTAATTTATAACTCGAAGTACCCTCCACCCATCGCCCTATCTGCCTGTGGTGAACTGGAGTACATAATAAACGAAATAATAATAACAAATCAACTTTCGTAACATTGCTTGGATTGCGGACTGTCGCTGGGTGTATATTTGCAAAATCTGGCGTCGGTAAAGTAAAGCTTATCACGCCATGTGCTCGGCTTGAGCGCGGAAGCACCTACATAATACCTCAGACTTCCGTTCTTCCACTCTGATCTTCATTTCTACGACGCGAAACTTTGTTGTCTGTGCCTGAGTTAAAGTTGCCTAAAGGTCTTAAATTTGTCATATTGAATAAACTTTACTTAAAAGTGAAGTGAACATGTAATAAAGTAATGAAGGATGGCAAAGTAATAAAAGGCATAAACGTAATAAGCAAGTAAGGCAACGATGGTTAGGTAAAAAAAAGCGAAGAACTCCACGGACTGTATGATTCACCAGATGTTATAAAAATAATGAAATCGCGACGACTAAGGTGGGAAGGCCATGTAGTTCGGATGGTGCAATAAAACGAAGATTATATTCTATCTTGGTTGGAAGGCCGGATGTGAGGAGACCATTGGGAAGACCCAGACGATGTTGGGAGGACAATATTAGAAGAGATCTTCGAGAAGCAGGTGTTCGTGATGAAAACTGATTTGATGTTGCCCACGATAGAATCCAATGGCGAACGTTTGTTACTGCGGCGATGAACTTGCGAGTTCCATACGCCATAGTTAACCTCCAAAGACGCCATCTTGGATTCAAAATGGCGGATCCCAAAAATCATTTTCCACACCGTTTGAGTTAGATACGAAATTTGGCATAAATGAGTATTATCAAGTGTAGATTAAGAAAATATTGTACCGTAATGTCAGGATTTTGTGCAGACACTTTTTAGACAGAATAATATCCCAAAAGTGTCTGCACACAATCCTGATGTTATTACTAGCACATATATAAAGCTAACTGAACTCTATATTGAAGCATGGCACGAACTTTGGTTTGCGAAAGTTACACTTTGTTTACCAGTAAGGGATTCTGAATAATTGATGTAAAACGAAAAAGGTGGGAAAACCCACGTGGATTGAGCCTTAAATTGATTCGGTTTACTTTATCTACTCCAAAGAAAATACAATTTACAGAAGAAGGATGTTAAGAAAACGTTTAACAATGTTGAAACGGGTTAAACTTTATTTTATGGCCCGCGCTTTCCGCCACATACTGAGTAATATCTACGCTCTATTCCACTCATTACCCTTCATCTGCAGCAGCCATGTCTTGTGTTTTGACCAAGTCGAGACTGTATGTATGGAGGTAATAATTACACATACATGACTGTGTATGTACGTAATGAGTTTTCGTACCACTTTGTGGATTGCTTGCAGTTGATGCGTGTTTATGGAAGTGTCTGATTATTGAGAAAGTAATAAATTGAATAGAGAAAGATATGACTCAGTAGGTGGCAGAAGGCGCGGGCCATAAAGTAAAGTTTATCCTCATCTTCCAATTAATAAAAGAAACATGACATTAAATATTGGATTACATGCTACGCAACAAACCTTCGTGAGTTCTTAGGTGGACCTCCAAGTCTATCTGATGGTGGTCGCGGGTTATGAGCTTCTTCGTATCTCTGCCTTTCACTATGTGCTGAATATGCATAGTACATTAGAGTTCCTACTAAAACTCCAAAAAAGATGGCTGTGTATACGATCCCTGGAGCAGGCATTTTTCCATTTGTTGATAAAATGTTCAATCCTTGGTATTATTTTCTTAAACTGCGTTATACAACAACATCCAATCCAACAATTTTCTTTTCTGAAACAAACAAATAACGCAACGCTAGATGCTCCTCATTTGTTTCACTTTTCAGTGTAACCAACTGATTAGTGGTATAATACTTGGGTCTAAAGCGAGCGCACGAGGAAACACTATCTCTGTGCTAATGCAAATCGTGTGTGTGCAATAATAAAAAAAACACCGAATCTGACTTATCTAACCTTAAAATGCACTTCGTCACTACTTTTATTAAATTTCCTAATGCGTATATACATAAAATAGGAAATTTTCTTGAAAAAAAATGTAGAAGTAACGACGCCTTGGTTCGATCCCGGAACCTCTCGATCAGTTTTCCAATACCTCTCGATCAGTTTTCAGGCCAAGCTTCCAGTTGCGGGTGAACGCTTTTTGGCGGAGATGAAGGAGTTATGCTCTTTTTCAAGAGTTCGCGCGTGCGCGACTGTGTTTCCTCATGCGCTCGCCTTAAACGCAAGTGTATAAAAATTTAGTTCGACTAAAATTATGCCAAAATTCAGCATGGCTAAAGAAAATATCGGTATTCCGAAATCTTTATTGACATTGTCAAATATCTAAATTTCGTTATTAGACATACCGTAATCACAAGGGTCGACAATTTGCAAAATATATTAAAGGGGTGAGCAAAGGTGTGTTTCAAAATTTAACAACGGAATCATAAGTTGCTTCACATGTCATAACACACTTTAAATGCTTATAAATATGTGGGGTAATGTTTAATACTACATCCATGAATACTACGCAGCGGGTACTGGAACCCCGCTTTGTGTGGGCGAACTGAGACATCATGGACATTCTTTACCTACAAGTACCATGTGGTGAGGAAAGAAGCAATTAAGCTCCAGTGGACATTGGGACGTACTGTACACACTGTTTCTCCCCCGGAGGTTTTCAACCGCTCCCTCGAAAGAATTAGTGTTAGCACTTATATTACTCAAACGTATACTGAAATACGCATATAAAAGTACATTCTATAAATATTGTTCATGTTATTTTGAGGTTAACTAAGGAAGTATGACATGTTCTTAAGTAACATCAGTATTGTTTTATATTTTAGCACTTAGGAGTCAATAGGGTCTATGCATTATTTAAAATTTTCGCGAACCCCCACCCCCACGACTTGATTTTGCACTCCCGAAAGAAATTCCTGAAAGAAACACTGACTGTACATCGTTTTATATACGCCACAAGACAGGCTATTTGGTTTCGATGCAACCAGTTGAATTTATTTTAAATATACGCAACAGAATCGAACTTAACACGCAGTCATTATGTGAGCACTTTCTTACTTCGTTGTTCGGGTTATGTTTGTTTTAGTAAGGATCGGTGCAGATTATAATGGCGATGTCAAAGACATTTTCACAATGACTGAAAACGGGCTAATTGCATGCTGCATATCATCTTAATCACCCCTCCCCGGGGAGTTGCTAGTACGAGGGAACATTAATATTTTAAATAGATTGTTGGTGGGGGAAGCTAGTGTCTCACGCAAGGCGAGAGTGAAACTGTGAAGTCACTTCTCGCTCTCTCAGCTGCGAGAAAGAGCTCTATTCTTCCCTTGCAAGTGCGAGGACTAGCTTCTCTCTCGCGCGACAGTGGCGCATTATTGTTTCCTTTGGGATTACGTGTTTACGTACTAACGTATTTCTGAAAACCACCGAAGTTTTTATGAACAATTTAAATAAAAAGCCCTATTGCACGAAACGATCAATAATAACTATTACCAGCGAAAATTGTAAAACAAAAGACAATAACAAGGCAATATACAGATATTATGAAGGTAATAAGTATTATTTGATTAGAGATAAGTTGGAAATAGCATCAGATGTGTTTTTTGTGGTGAAAAGCTACCCCAAAACGATATGTCACACGACACCATTTCTATTTAAAATTTTGGGTTTCAATCCAAGATGGCGGACTTCAAGATGGCCGCCATGATTGTGCTACACAGAATCAGGTGCGATGCTACCTCGATTACCCCACATCCAAGATATGATTTCATTCCGTCCAGCTGTCTATTACAGGCTTCCAAGCGTCTATTACAGACCTTTGTCTCATAATGCATTCAAAACTTTAAGTCGCATGCGGCACCGTATATTATCTTTTAATTGAGCTAATTTGTCTCAAGGGTTACTTTAGTCTGATATGGAACCATTTTAGGGGGTTAAAGTAAAGAAATTCTAAAAATTATTTTTCTCCACATAATTAACGGCCACCTTAATATATATAACGCTGGGTGGACGGCGCACAGGCAACACCATCTGGAGTGCTGAAACGGTCACCCATCCAAACACTGACCAGACCCAGAGCTGCTTGACTTCGGTGATCTTATATATATATATATATATATATATATATATAGAGAGAGAGAGAGAGAGAGAGAGAGAGAGAGAGATCCCAATCCGTCTGGTCAGCGTGGGACCAGTAGACAAAGTCCTCCCTTCGGGTAGAGGCCTCATCCGCTAGTGGATTGAATATAGCTGTGATTTATATATATATATTTAATAATGACCGAGATAATAAGAGAGACAGCCAAGGAAATAGCAGGCACCAGAAAGAAAAGAGAGAGCAAAATCTCAGAAGAAACTAAACTCTTGATGAAGAAAAGAAGGGAAATGAAAGAAAAGGAAAATTGCATGAAGAGGATTGAGTACATAGAACTAAATAAAACCGTAAGGAAGAAAATAAGAGAGGGTGTACGAAGACATAACGAAAATCTTGTTGGAAATACAATTGCGGAAAACAAGAGCCTGAAGATAGCCGAACAGCAGCTCATGATAGGAAAAAAGCAAATAATTGAAGTTAAGAGACCAAACGAGACCGTAACAAGAAATAAGGAAGAAATTATGAACATATTTGAAAAATTCAACAGAGAATTGTACTACTCCGAGGAAGAAGTAGGAAATGAAGACTCAGAAGAAAATGATGTAGAAGTCCTAGGCGTAATGAAAGAAGAACTAGATAAAGTACTTCGAGGGATGAAGAACGGAAAATCGCCAGGAAAAGATGGATTCACAGCAGAGTTGTTTAAATGGGGAGGTAAAAAAATGAAAGAGGAATTTGCTAAATTATTCTCGATGTGCCTGACGAAGTTTGGAATAATACTGTTATCAATTTATCATTTCCTTGCACAAAAAGGGGACAAAGAACGCGTCGAAAACTACAGACCAATTAGTTTACTTTCAGTTCTATACAAAATGTTCACCAAAGTTATTTTGAATCGTATTGAAAGAGACTTAGATTTTAACCAGGGAAGGGAGCAAGCCGGATTTCGTCGTGGATTTAGCACAATGGACCACATACAAACATTAAATGAAGTTATGGAAAGGACTAATGAATATGAATTTCCACTATGTTTGGGATTTATAGATTTTGAAAAAGCTCTCGATTCGGTCTCCTTGTCAGAAGTACTTAAATCACTTGAATATCAAGGCATCGAAAGTGCATACATCAAGTTACTCCGAAACATTTACTCCACTGCCACATCCATCATTAGACTACATCAAGAAAGTGTAAAATTTAAAGTTGGAAAGGGTTAAGGCAAGGAGATTCAATTTCCCCAAAACTTTTTAGTGCGGTCCTAAAGAGAGTGTTCCAAAATTTAAACTGGAATGAAGTTGGAATAAAAATTTATGGCGAATATCTTCATCACCTACGGTTCGCTGATGATATAGTCCTGTTTGCTTCAAGTGCAGAAGAACTACAAAGCACAAACCAGAACGGAAGAACTGAGTAATGAGAATTCGAAAATAGGCCTTAAAATGAACTTAACTAAAACAAAAGTAATATACGGTGTACAATCAACATGCTGCAAAGAAGGAAGTAAAGATTATCGGAGAGCCAATAGGCATAGTTGATGAGTATGTTTACCTAGCTAGGCCAACTAAAAGCATCGAATGCTAAGTTGACTGATGAAATTAATAGAAGATGTAAAATGGCGTGGAGTTCGTTTGGAAAACAACACTTTATTTTCAAAAGCAAACTATCAATGTGTCTGAAGCGTAAAGTTTATAATCAATGTGTCTTACCCGTGATGATGTACGGCTGCGAAACTTGGACATCGAATGCACAAACGACTCAAAGTTTGAGAGTCACACAAAGAGCAATGGAGAGATGCATGCTAGGAATATCCAGGAGGGACAGGAAGACAAATGAATGGATTCGCGCACAAACAAAGGTTGAGGATGTAATCAAGACTGCGAAGAAGATGAAGTGGAGATGGGCCGGTCACATAGCTAGACGAACAGATCGAAGGTGGACGACAAACGTACTACAGTGGATTCCTGGAGAAAAGAAACGACCAAGACGACGTCCAAATGCAAAGTGGGTAGATGAAATAAAGCATTTTTCAGGAGCTTAGCATGAATGAGGATAGCAGCAGACCGAGATATGTGGAAAGACAAGGAGGAAGCCTTCATCCAGCAGTAGACAGAAAACGGCTGAATATGATTATATATAAATATGGTAAAAAGGTAGAAAAAGAATACTTACATTGGAGAACACTAAGACAGGTTTTGTACAGGAACTTCACAAACAAAATAAAAAGCGGTAACGTTTCGCAAAAGCGTTTTCACATGGTAGGACAGGGGTAAAATAGGACAGAGCGGACTGGTGCGGGACGCGACTTTTTTTTATCCCAACTAGCCTACCTTTTTTTATTGCATGCAATTTGCCGTTCGGGATTGGTCACTGGTCAGTTCTCAACTCGGTTAAATTTTTAATATTCATGAATGAAATAGTTAATTTTACTACGTTTTAAATATTTATTATATTTTCGAAAGAATATGTAGACCCTACAAATGAAAATAGCTCTAAATAACAAAACTATAAGAAAGCAATGTGAAATTCTTCAAAAATAGCCATAACTAAAAAAAAAAATCCTTCACCTCGAAAATATCAAATATTTTCGCAGCCATCTATTGGGCACCAAAAATTTAATTCTTTAATGTCAAACAATACAGAGTTAAATGAAGTTTTAAGCAGCTTATTATAAGCCCAAACTCAATAAACTACTTTCCCGACGGGAACTTACTCACTAGTTGAAATTGTAGAGCAGCTGTAGCATTTCTAACCAGTGGCGCCATTTCAGTTTTTGCCTGGGGGGAAGGGGGGCTAGACCATTTAATAACTTGGCGCATCGCAACTATTTCCAAGCGTAGTTTTTATAGCATGCTCTTCATTTCCATAATCAGTGATTCCGCCTATAGGTGGTGTCATCACCCGAAACCTCAAGAATACCCCTAATGTTAAAAACTACGGCCAAAAATCGACAGAAACCGTGCTAAATCCTACTTAAACCATCCCAATTTTGTTTTTACACCCCCCAAACTGAAACTGTTCTTAATATGAGATAGCTAAAAGCAAGTAACACTCATATCTGGCATTTTGAAAAACAGGAAATTGTTTTGTTTTAATATTAATTTAATAAACTTTTGTAAAATGTTATCTACAGCAGAGGAGAAACTCTAAGGTTTCAAGTTTCTTGGCTTGGTTTTAGCAATCATTAACAAGATGGTCGATAGAATTTTCTTAACCTCTTTCAGCTCTAAATCATCAACAAAGCAAATCGATCATCGGAAATTCACGACCGAAAGTAGTTTTTCAGTCTTTTTAGAACAAATATATATAGTGACAAATAGCCGATTAAAGCTGCCTTCTATACTGTGGATATATATTGAGGTCAGTGTCTTGAGGTGGACGTCACTAAACAATCCGGATTCAATTCCAACTAGATGCAGAAATCTTACTTCCGCTGATACTGACTAGTAGAGGGAAGAGACTAACGTAAGTACATAAATAAGTTATCATGTAAACAGAAGAAACAGCTTAGAGTCTTGTTGTGGTTAACAGAAACCCCTCAAGAACTCAGCCAACCGACGACATTCTGCATTATGTCACAGACAAAGTAAACATTATAGTGGCAAACCTCCAAAACAGGTAATACTCCACATTTACTCACCTTTGGAAGTAAACCTAAATATTCTCAGAATTACAGTGCGTGCGTTAATTTGCTAAGCTGCCTGAGGTATATTAAGAAAGTGATGCTTTCCTGACACTAACGAAAATGAAAATGTTGGTACGATCCTATCAGGAGCATATAGGTGTACTATCTGCCTTATGTTCACATAGTATACAGGATATAGCATGGTTCTATGCCTGTTGACCTAAGCGCGAATAATCCGAACCTTTCCGCCCGGAGACTTTTTGTATCATTGATTGGGGATCACTTAGAATGACTGTAGATCTGGTTATAATTGACACAAAGGACTAAAAGAGAGATCATTTTTGTCAAAAAGAAGGGGATAAAATGATGTATTTATCGTGGGACTAACTTCTACAACTGAGTGATATCGAGCAAAGAGCCATTCAGAATCATTTTTAAAGAAGAGATTATGGTACATAGCATCAAAAAGAAACTAACAAGGGAAGACCGAAACAAAGCTGTATTAATACTATTTAGTTGTTTTCTTATGTGATTATTCATGTCCCAAAACGCAACTATTCGTACAGCAAATTTTATTGTCAATTCTTTTATTTGAAACTTAAAGAAGGTTACTTTTCATCTGCAGCTTCACTCGTGCGCAAGAGCTCTCCATTGGAGATCAAGGAGGTCTGCGTGTGGATACGATGGCGTCCAATTCTGCGTTGTTGTCACTTTTATAATACAGGGTCTCTAGCTAAAACTAGTGTCCCTGCATCTCTGGCGTTATAAAGCAAAGGACGAACTTTCTGTTTCACCTTTCCTATATTTTACAATTTTAATAAAAAGATTTGTGTTCTCGCGGGGCGACACGGGGCAGGCAAGCAATTTCGCGGCATACCATTTGAGAATCATTGTTATGATAATTCTAATCAATGTTAGACAGGCGCCGCAGAGGGTTTCTCGGCTACTTCTTGAACAGCACTGATATGAAAGGAAAAGAGTATATAGATATACACTTTACAGAAGACGAAGATAAACGCATGACTTAAAAACGCATTATAAGTGAAAATAAGAACACTTCTTAAAACCTTTTCCACATTTTCGATTGTTTGTATGAGGTCAGCGCGAAATTAATTACGGTTACAGGCAATTAAAACTCACTAACTTACATTGCGTAGCACAGTATCAGTAGTTCTTTTAGTTAAAAAATTGTGGCCAAACTCTCACAAAAAATCGAAATTGAATATATATATGTATATCATCATCATCATATTCAGCCGTTTTCTATCCACTGCTGGATGAAGGCCTCCCCCTTTTCTTTCCACATATCTCGGTCTGCTGATATCCTCATCCACGTACCTCCTGAAAAACGCTTGATTTCATCTACCCATCTTACATTTGGACGTCGTCTCGGTCGTTTCTTTTCTCCAGAAATCCACTGTAGTACATTTGTCGTCCACCTTCTATCTGTTCGTCTAGCTATATGCCCGGCCCATCTCCACTTCATCTTCTTCGCACTCTTGATTACATCCTCTACCTTTGTTTGTGCGCGAATCCATTCATTTGTCTTCCTGTCCCTCCTGGTTATTCCTAGCATGCACCTCTCCATTGCTCTTTGTGTGACTCTCAATCTTTGAGTCGTTTGCGCATTCAATGTCCAAGTTTCGCAGCCGTACATCATTACAGGTAAGACACATTGATTATAAACTTTACGCTTCAGACACATTCGAAGTTTGCTTTTGAAAATAAAGTGTAGTCTTCCAAAAGAACTCCACGCCATTTTACATCTTCTATTTATTTCATCAGTCAACTTTGCATTCGATGTTTTAAGCTGGCCTAGGTAAACATACTCATCAACTATGCCTATTGTCTCTCCGTTAATCTTCACTTCCTTCTTTGCAGCATGTTGGTTGTACATTACTTTTGTTTTACTTAAGTTCATTTTAAGGCCTATTTTCGAACTCTCGTTACTCAGTTCTTCCATTCTGGTTTGTTGTTCTTCTGCAGTTGAAGCAAACAGGACAATATCATCAGCGAACCGTAGGTGATGAAGATATTCGCCATTAATTTTAATTCCAACTTCATTCCAGTTTAAATTCTGGAACACTCTCTCCAGGACCGCACAAAACAGTTTTGGAGAAATTGAATCTCCTTGGCTTATCCCTTTTCCAACTTTAAATTTTTCACTGTCTTGATGCAGCCTAATGACAGAAGTGGTAGTCGAGTTAATGTTTCGCAGTAACTTGATGTATGCACTTTCGATGCCTTGATGTTCAAGTGATTTAAGTACTGCTGACAAGGAGACCGAATCGAAAGCCTTTTCAAAATCTATGAATCCCAAACATAGTGGAAGTTCATATTCATTTGTCCTTTCCATAACTTCATTCAATGTTTGTATGTGGTCCATTGTGCTAAATCCACGACGAAATCCGGTTTGTTCCCTTCCCTGATTAAAATCTAAGTCTCTTTCAATACGATTCAAAATAACTTTGGTGAACATTTTTTATAGGACTGACAGTAAACTAATTGGTCTGTAGTTTTCGACGCGTTCTTTGTCCCCTTTCTTGTACAACAAAATGATAACGGCATTGTTCCAACTTCTGGGTATTTCTCTCTTCCTCAAGCACATCGAGAATAATTTAGCAACTTCCTCTTTCATCTTTTCACCTCCCCATTTAAACATCTCTGCTGTGAGTCCATCTTCTCCTGGCGATTTTCCGTTCTTCATCCCTCGAAGTACTTTATCCACTTCTTTCATTACGTCTGGGACATCAACATCAATTTCTTCTGAATCTTCATTTCCTATCTCGTCCTCGGAGTAGTACAATTCTCTGTAGAAATATTGAAATATGTTTATAATTAATTTCTTCCTTATTTCGTGTTACGGTCCCGTCTGGTCTCTTAACTGCAATTATTTGCTTTTTCCCTATCATGAGCTGCTGTTTGGCTTTCTTCAGGTTCTTGTTTTCCTCGATTGTATTTTTAACAAGATTTTCGTTATATCTTCGTACATCCTCTCTTATTTTCTTTCTTACGGTTTTATTTAGTTCTATGTACTCAATCCGCTTTATGCAATTTTCCTCTTCTTTCATTTCTCTTCTTTTCTTCATCAAGAGCTTAGTTTCTTCTGAGATTTTGCTCTCTTTTTTCTTTCTGGTACCTGCTATCTCCTTGGCTGTTTTTCTTATTATCTCAGTCAGTATTTTATTTCTGCTATCGATGTCTTCTTCATCCTCTAACTCTTCCAAGGCGCTGAATCTGTTGCTTAGTTCTATCTCGAATGTCTCTCTGTGTTTTCCAAGATTTTCCAGATCTAAAACTGACGGTTTTCCTCTGATAAGCTTCTTTCTCTCTAGTCTAGTAGTTAGTTTCAGCTTACACTCACCATCCTATGATCACTCGAGATTTTGAAACTGTTTAGAACAGACACGTCTTGCACAATTGCCCTGTTATTTGATAGAATGTAGTCTATTTCGTTTTAGGTCCTATTTGGGCCTTTCCATGTCCATTTCCTCTGGGGCGGTTTCTTGAAAAATGTATTGGAAATGAACAGTCTGTTGGCTTCTGAGAATTCCACTAACTTCTCTCCTCTCTTGTTTCTTTTGCCAAATCCAAAGTTTCCCACTTTCGTGTCACTGCTCTGCTTGGTTCCTACTTTCGCATTGAAGTCTCCCATTACAATTTTGTAATGCGATTTGCTACTATCCAAAATCTTCTGTATCTCCTCGTATAGGTCTTCGATTTCCTCCTCCGGGTGCGAGGTTGTTGGAGCGTACACTTGTATAATTTCCATACTGTATCTCTTGTTAAT
>JAGDQP010032629.1:5340-21175 GCA_022664845.1 Lepisma saccharinum | reverse complement strand
GTGGTTCGTAAGAGATATTTTTGGCGCGGACAGACGGATAAAGCATGGATAGTAATAATAATTCATAGCTTGTTTAAGTTTACATTTTAAAAAACTGTCTTCAAACCACAGTCGCAGCAATAATAACGATGTTCTTTCTTCTCATTTGAAATTAAGAAATTTCATTTAAAAACAATCCCTTTTAACATTTTATGAACTAGTTGAAGTACCTGCTGAAGAACAAAATACTAGTTAGATGACTGTGAGACGGGTTGAACAGCTCGGAAAGGTTAAGTTTCTATGAAAAAGTAGCACTATATTGTCAGCTGCGTAGAGTTTTAGTTCAAAAGGGTACTGCTGGATTAAGCTTTTGGGGGGGCCCTGGACTATGAACTCTGTTAGGGCTTCCGTTAGCTATCCCCCGTAACATTGGATTCTGATTTATCTTTGGCAGACTTTGAACCACTGGTGTCCTGGACTGCAGACCCTTTAACCCACCTTAAATCGGCCCTGCAGAGGAGAGAACGTGGAAAATTGACTAGTTTATCTTATGCGTCATATCGTTGCAAAGCAATGGCAATGAATTTAGTCACTCATAGCAATAGCCTCAGTTGGGATTCTACACACGGAAAATGACCACTGAAAATATCTTTAGGGTTGTGAATGTTTTGTTTACGAACCGAACCTCCTTGTCGAAAGAGAAAAGTAAAGTGTGTTATAGATACTCTGTTAATAAGGATTCTTCCGGCATGCTAGTAGAAGTATGTCTGAACTAGAACGTAAGAAGTCCTATTTAAAGGGACGACATAAATGCTTTTAGAGAATGCGTTGCATGTTTTCTTTGTGTGTTTTCGTCGGTGACCACGTGGTGGTGCTAGTTGTAGTTGTCATTGAAGGAAGCTGAAGTGAACGTCGCTTTTTGTTATTATTATCCTGTGAGTAACACTAGAAGCGCTTGTCATGTGGTTAATCACGTCTGTAGCGATAACCAGTCAGTGGTCTGCTGATATTCAGTTATCTTTTATGACGGGTCGTTCAAATATTATATAAGAACAGTTATAGTCCTTTTAGAACCCTCCCCCTTTAAGCAAAAGTAAGCGAATTCCCAACCCTTTCCCTTTGTGTTTACGTAAGACTTGTTAAAATTTCTTGTCTTTATTTCGTAGTCTAAAAACTTCAAATCTCCACGAATATGTTTCTAAGCGGATCTTACATAAGCATTGTACTGATCAACCTCCTCCATTGTGAGATAAAACAAACAAAGCTTGAACCCGATTCCATTTTAGTGCTTATACAATACTTGAACAACCCCTAAGCCAAGCACACAGCAGAGCAGCTGAACAGGCAAATCAGATGGATCAGAATCAAGCGGCAAGCTTAGTCATAGTAGAGCATTGAGTGGCTTGTATTCCTATTCGTATCTTGTTATCGTGTTTTTTTTATCTAGAACTTGTTGTGATTCATTAAAACCTAATGGAGAGGAAATTAATAGACACAGAAAAAAAACGCGCTCTGGTGGGAAATGAAAGCAACGATGAGTGCTAACGGTGTAATATTACTCCCTACCCTACCCCCGCCCTGATATCAGTTTCTTCCACTGAAAACTTGGTGTCGCTACATAAACAAACCTTATACGTTAATGTTATCGAGCAGACTCGTATCTTTCCGTAAAGGTTACAATCCTCTTTCGTTTGGTTTTCTCTCACGCTAACAGTACACGATAGTCTCAGAAACGTTTCACATAGGTAACTCTGCAACATCGGTAACATTACATCAACATTTCAGTTCCTTTCTGCAGTGTTTCAGATACGTTTCAGAGAAGGCGAAATGTTCTCCTTGTCATACTGATATTACGACGGCATTGCAACGGTGTTGCGTTGAAACGTTAAGTATGTGTCTCCAAATCAACCAGTACTGATCAAAAGTAGATATACTAGTACATCAATAGCTGGACTTAACCCATTCTCTTTATTAAGTTAGAACTGTATCTCTACTATGGATTCGTGATCTTTACCATACACTTTATATGTCAAGAGCATATTATAAAACATTTTGCACATGTACTACAGAAAACTTTTAAAACCTCTATCACGAGCAGGATTCAAATCACAGACCTTTCGCATAGTAAGCAAAGGCTTTACTAGTTAAGCCACGACGGCTCTGCAAAAAATGATCACAAAAATTCTTCTACTACTCTCAGCACGTTAGATCTTACGCATTAATTGCCGTTTAAACCCTTCCTATTGGATGGAAGGATCTAGAAAAATAATTTATTTGCATTTTGCTAGATTCATATGCAAGGTTTGGTAATGATCTGAATGTTTTCGTGTAAGCTACGACTATTCTTCAAATATCTTTGTGACTCGTACCACAAATTTTATGTGTCTTTTTTTATCATAAGAGATAAAGTATCCGTTTTTCTGCACTTTGACACACTAGCAATTTTGCTTTTGAAGTTCATCTAATTCTTCTAAAGACAAGAATATCTGGAAATGAAGTGACACCCTCTTGTTCCCAAAATTCGAAAATTGTTTCTGTAGATTCAAGTGAAGCTTGCTTAATTCAGAACACACGGAAAACGGAAATGGCAGATAACCCGATGATATGTTTATCGAGAAACGGATAATCGAGGATTTACTGTAATGCACACAAATATGTTATTTAAGTGACAAAAATATGCAAAATTTGTCTATCAAACGAAATGTTTATGTGCATAATGTTTCATGTAGGTGTGATGCATAATTTAACAAATTGAGAAGTTTATTAGAAGGACTACTTTCCGTTATGCGATTAAGCGCATAGTGTGATGCATCCTGTGAGACGTTTGAGCATATCAATCACTTCTTGCATTATCCATAAGAACATTTCGTCTGAGGAAGAAATTTCGATGCTCTTGATTTTCTGTGTATGGCCAGATTGGTTAGACTTACACAGCTGTTTTGCCTGCCCTTTGCCGATCCGTAAGCAGGGAATCTGCCAGGATTTTCAGTTTGAGGGTGTGTGAAGCCAAACTCGGGATATGTAATAAGAGTTTTGCAGGGTTTAAGCGTTTTTAATCGTAAAAGAAGAATTAATTTCATGTGTGTGATCAAGAATTTGAAGGGGGTTACACCCTGTATCTGTCAGCATCTCTGCATTAGTATCAATGTTTGCCAATAGACCATGTGTTGCTCAGCTTTTCTCTTCTTACCTGCAATGTAAAAATGAAAACACAACCCCAGCATTTACAGTGCATTAACAAACAAATATACAATGTGAACTATTGTTGAACCACGTCACACAGAGATCATTGTAACCGTTGTTTGCAGCTGATGCCACGTTATCTGTCACCGGAACAGTTATCAGTCAAGCTTATGCTATACAAACGAAGAACAGAGAGTGAGAGAGAGAGAAATGAAAAAAATAACCTGTTATGCTAGAATCATTGGTTGTGAGGAAGAGTTATTCATAAAGCGGGATGTTTCTCCTCCTCCTTTCATTGCTTTGCTGTCCCCCCGAGGAGCCAATTAGAGTCCTTGCTAAACTTTCATCGGCCGCTACATTATTATTCAGGTCCCGATCTTTCGGGGTGAAAGGCAGACCTTACTTACTTTCACCATTCCGATCCTGTTCCACGACACGACCACTTTTGTGTGTAATACTAACGAACCCGTTTTTTTTTTTTATCGTCACTGTTTTTCTTTCTTAAGTGCAACCTCTTCAGACGATGTCAAGGTGTTTTCTTCTGGAAGAATTGTGACGGAGCGGAACGGTCTCGGAAATATTTACAATTTCAAAACCATATTAAAATTTCATTCAAAATATGCTTAAGAACTGGGAAACCTTCAGTACTTGAGGAGAACTTAAACTCTGTCCAATCACGTAGCTGCAGTGTTGTTGATTGTTGTTCTTGCAGCACATACTGAATGCTTTGCGGTGAATGAGGGGAGGAGGAAATTAGCAACGTTGCACGAATTCTTGCAATTAATTCGTATAGGAACGTTTCCCACTTTAAAAATATTATACGATATAGAAAGAACGTTTGAGACACTAAATGAGATATATATATAAAAAAGAAGGGTAGTAGCTGTGCTTCTGCCACACGATAAAGATGTTTTAGGTACTTGTAATTCTGATTGACATTTTTCCTAGTATCCTAATTAATGAAACAATGACAGCCTTGGTGTAGGTGTTTGGTTAAACCAAGAGTTGTTCCCTGTACCAATTATTTTCCAAGAGCAGATCTATTAGAATGGTGCTTAGGACGATCCAACGCTCTCATCTCATGCAAAGACGAAGGGAAATGCAATATTCCTTTTATTTATTTATTTATTCTATCTATCTATCTTTATTAATTAATTAATTTACCAACATATCCTCCCAGTACTGCGGAGCAAATAAACGAATGGGATCCTTGTTTACTGAGCGGCCATAGCTCAATGGTAGAGCGTTGGCTTTGCATCCGGGAGGTCCTGGTTTCAATCTCACCAGCCGAACATCCTGAATGAGGTTCTACCAGGATTTCTCATCAGTCTCACCAGAAATATACCGGGATGGTACATTTAAACTAGGCCATGGTCGACTCCTTCTCGTATCCTTTCCTCTCCCATTAATCCGGCCTGGATCTTAGATGCCTAAAGGCCATAAATAAAATTCAAAAGTCAACAAGTTCTAGAGGGGATCAGTATAATCTTCTCTCGGTGAAACTTTTCGAATCAGACATAGTCTACGATTTTCCTCTGATTACATTATAGATAAATGCAAAGTTTCATGCAGATTAGTTAAACTGTGTGTATTAGTTTAGCGGACCTACACACTCACACACATATATATTAATGAAAATGGGTGTGCCGGACACGAATACTGTGAAGTTACTAGAAGTCTGAATCATAAGTCAAAAGTCAAAAGTGCTGAATTTCGAAATCCAAGATGGCCGCAGTCCATACCCTTTTCTTTTGAAGACGAATTATTTTCACTTCAAACGCCTAGTAGATCTGTAATCCACCAGCTCTTATCGTCCGACGTCTTGCATAATACAAGGATAGATGCTAAAAAGATGGTAACAATCCCAAACATCTTCATCTTTTAAAATATCCTGGTTTTCATTAAATTTTACATATAGGGGTTTCGGTTGGGCTAGCAGCAGCAGCAAATAGTTTCATTTGGAACTTTTAAACAACTTCCCAACTATTCTTGTTTTTAAAATTGCTCTAAAAAGTAAAAACATAATTTTAAGCTAGAAATTTGGTAGCTACAATCCCAGCTATAAAAGCATAGTATCCCTGATGTGGTATGTAATACCAAAGTCCCCACCACCACCAAAACCACTATTTTCAAATTTCTTGGCTCACTTTATATGAATAGATCAATTCAATTTACCTCTCCAATTACTAACATGTTAGAGCCGAATTGAAAGTTTCTTTTATTCAGGTTAACCTATTTCTTATTACCTAGCTCGTAGGCGAAATAAATTATTCTTTATATTTCACAGCAATTTGGAAAAGCAGGTAACCTTGGAAAGTTTCATTACACTCGTCACGAATAGGATAGATCATATAGCTCGGCAAACTAGCCTTCGGAGAAGTAGGTTCTATTTAATGTATAATGTCCACAGTTCCCTAGTGAGGCAGAGGAAAACTATCACATGCAACACTAAGGTCATTCATTTTATACTAAAGCTCTTATCAAAAGTCATGGGACTGGGTGCCTCGAACAACGCTAGCGGGCACTGTCGTCAATTCTGCCATAGAATTTCATCATATTGTGCCGCGAAAGAGAAATGCCGCCAACTCTACTAATCGTACTTCTCAACTATTCATTTACCTTCGGGATTTTGTTTAATTAGGTATTCGCGAAGAGTAACCATCAACAATCCAATCAGTCTTACTGTAAAAGTCTTTATTCTTTAGTCGAATGGGATGGTATCTTCATTTAAGACAATAACCACTTGCTTTCACATTCCTTATCTCAGGACTGACTTGAAAGAAAGTTTGAGACAGGCGATGGTCAATAACTTAACTGCAGCTAAAAGAAGAAATCCTTAATTGGCATTGATAGCAAGTCTGGTCACGTGCTGCCATCTTACGGCCGAATTATAAGCTTGAAAGAAAGACATTTATGAATCGATTGTAGATGTTGAAGAAATATAGGAAAGAACAACAAAATATGTATTTTTCTTACGCGTATTACTTATTTCAGTAATTCTACTATAATTACTAGTGTTAAGTTGCTCCATTATTCCCATGTTTGACAAGAACGTCAACAAAGTCAGTAAAACTTCAACAAAAAATTAGTGTATGCCTTTGTTTAAATACGTTTTTTATCCATAAGTTGTTGCAATCAAATTTACCAATAATTATATGTTTATTATTATTATTATTATTATTATTATTATTATTATTATTATTATTTTACTTTCATTAGTTTATGCTTGTGAGGATATATCTCTAGTTGGTCTTATAAAAAGATTGTTGTTCTTTATTGGGCCTGTAAGTAACTGATCACTCCAGTACAAGGACGCATTTAAAAGAGTATGGACCACCTCCTCAGACGTCATATTTCCATGTAAAATTAATATATTTCTAAGCCTGATTGCATTTATTATACCGTATCTATTCGAAAATAAAAGTACCCTTTGTTATAAAATTCTATTATTTTCTAAGTAAAATTTTAAAAATGGTGTACGAATGTTACAATTTACCGATACTATAATCTGTAATATAAGTATATATCTGGATGCTGTTGAAAATGTCAAGAAGAACGAAGTGCGTGTCGCTAAGTATTAGAAACTGTAAATGTCAATAGATTTATATACCGTAATTATGATTGGTTTCATGAAAGAACAATTACATAATCCTAGTCCATTTTGCATTCTCGTGCCTACCTATATTGTTACACGACACGAATATAAGACCCTCCCAAATATTAGAATAGAAATCTGACAGAAATGAGAGATTTGATTTTCGAATAAATCCGGTATTTCACGTACTTTTCGTATCCAGATACACCTTGAATTTCCCGAAGGCTCTTGGACCTTTTCTTGCAATCAAATTGTGAATTCTCACTGGTCCTAACAGATGCTATTATGTATATATATAAAGTAAATTGCAGGCGAATAATTATAACATGATTTGAAAGAAACATTTACGAATCCTAACATATTTTTACGAAATACATCTTACTGTAACCGAGCGACCATAGCTCAGTTAGTAGAGCGTTGGCTTAGCAATCGAAAGGTCGTGGGAACGATCGTAGCGACCGCCCATCCTGACTGAGATTTTTCCATGGTTTCCCTGTCATACCAGACAAATTCCGGGATAGTACCTACAAACCAGGTCCTGACCAACTACCTTCCACTATCCTTTCTATCACCCTATCCCGGCCCGAGCCTGAGATACCTAAAGGTCATAAAAAAATCGATTTCAGACATCTTACTGTAAATACAAGTTTTACAATAAAATTACCGATTGCAATACATCTTTCATAATCAAAAATCCCTTTCGGTAGGCCTACAGGCTGAGGTAGATTTCGAAGTTTCGCTGGGAGCCGGGGCTCGCCCCCCAATTTCAGTGCTTTTGGGAGGATGCGCCTCCTTTATCTTAACCAAAATCTCCCTGCAGCACTACACCACCACGGAGTACATCTTCACCCTCCCACGGTTGGCTGCGCCCCCAAAGGGAAGATTTGCCCCATTTATTGTAACCTACTCTTGGTCATACACCTTCATTGAAAATTTCGTTTCTCTACCTTCAATGATTTGGAAATTGGGTTTTTGGGGCGGCCATTTTGGATCCAAGTTGACGACTTTTTGAAAGTTTTCTTATTTTGTGGTGACTTACTTGTGATAGTACAACTTCAAGTAAAATTTCATTTATCCAGCTCAAACGGTGTGCATAATGGGATTTTGGGTGGTCATTTTGGATCCAAGATGGCGACTTTCCCCAAATGTTGTGATATTTCCCTAAACTACTCGTCATAATGCACCTTTATGCCAAATTTCGTATCTCTAGCTCAAACGGTGTGGAAAATGAATTCTTAGGTCCGCCATTTTGGATCCAAGATGGCGTCTTTGAACTCATTAGGTAACATTTTCATAATCAAAAAGTGATGTTGTACCTTTATGCCAAATTTGATTTCAATAGCCCCAGCGGTTTAGGCTGTGTATTCTATACAACAATGGGTTCGGCGGCCATTTTGGATCCAAGATGGCGACCGATTTTGCTCATTAACGAACTTAACCGAGCTATTAAGCCTAGAAACAACATATAAAAATTTGGTTCAAATTTCTTCAAAATTATGGCCGCTAGCGTGTTAATATATATATATATATATATATATAAATATACACTTTCATATCGTACCGATCTCAATAGGTATATTTTCTTCGAAATCTACCTAAAAATGGAAGTAATTAGCTTGGCACGTAAATTTTACTGTAGAAAAACATTGAAAGCTAGGAAGGAGGTGGAATCGAGTGATCAGAAAGTCTTTCGTTTGGTCAGGCTGTCAAAAGCTCATCTGCATGATAGAAGGATGTAGGAAGGAGCATGAATGTAGCCTATTCATTAGCAATTAAAACTGATAATTTATTCTTACCGTATTCAGAAGTTTACCAGCTTTCACGTGCTTTGACAACTCTAGTGACGTCTAGTGTAAACAAATGGAAAGAAACGGTTTGACTTTGATTCTAATTGGTTAGTTTTCTGCTTCAACGAAGTCATTCATAAAACACATATAGAAGTCACCCACCTGATATGTCTGAATGTTTATTTAAAGTTGAAGAAGGTATTTTCGGAATTAGTAGACCTCCTATAACTTCGATTATTAGAAATAATTCGGTCGTAGCTCAGTAGGTTGGCTTAGGGTCAGTTCTACAATCGACCACTGAACTTCTAGGCAGCGCTAAGTTGAGACCAACTCTCATTGACCAAAATCACACTTGGCCTCAACTTAGCGCTGACTAAAAGTTTAGCGGTCGATTGTAGAACTGACCCTTAGCCGGTCGTTGGCTTAGATTTTTTCAGGGTTTTTCCTCAGTCATACCAGGCAAAGCCTGGATGGTACCTATTAACTGATTACCTGGATGACTATCTTCCAACATCCTCTCCCCAACAATGTCTCGACCAGAGATAAAGGCTATAAATAAATTCAACAATCAGAAATAATTAGGACTGCAGCTAATTTGAATAAACAAATATCCTGATAATCAGGATATCATAACGCAACCTATATTACTGTACTTGAGTACTCACCATTTACCTTCACAAAAAATATTTTATTTCAGGGTATAATATTTTCATTTCCGAGATAAAAATTACATTTTACAATCCCGTAAAGTATAGTAAAGGAGTTAGTTATAACAACAAAATTGTAATATAATGCAAGAATTTAGCCCGGAGAAACTGGAAATCTAGATAAACGAGAGTCAAAGAGATGTGCTGAAACCTGGGTCACTTTTGTTGACCCGGTGACCAGTCCTGACCCGCTCATAGGTGACCTAGTCCAAAACTTGACTCAAATGACGCGATCGATCTGGTCTTGTGTCAATTGACTTTCGTGATCTGGGTATAACACAACAGGTCCGGTTACTTCTCAAAGAAACACTGTTCAAACGCAACCGAAGGAAAGGATAACTCTGATTTGTCCTCTGGGTCACCGAATAAGGTCGGATTCCAAGCACAGACCCAGCGACCCGGTCCGAAATATGACCCGAATGACTCGATTGACTCAATGATCAGTTTCAGGTCTGTCTCGGTTTTCGGAATGGTATTGAGAATGCAAGCGGATTCAATCGAACCTGTATTCCGACGATACTGACTGAGGTTTCCCAGGGTTTTACTCCGTTCCACCAGGCGGGCCGATATCTTCTCCATACCTGCCACCGGAAAAGTGCTCGTTGAAACACGTCATCTCGCAGAATTGCAACAAACTTAGACAATCATTGAAGTGTGTGCCAGGTAATACCTGAGCTCAATTTATTAGAAACGAGCAATTCATGGTACTATTTTAACTACCGAAGCGCTGTAGCTCAGTTGGTATAGCATTAGTTTAGCAATCGAAGGATCCTGGGAACGATCCAAGCGAAGCCCATCCTGATTGAGGCTTTTCCAGGGTTTTACTTCAGTAACACCAGACAAATGCTGGGATGGTACCTACAAACTAAGTCCTGGCCAACCTTCCAACATCCTCTCCCCCACCCTATCCCAGCCTGAGCCTGACATACGGTACCTAAAATTCATATATAAGTTAAATACTATTTTAACTTGTATTTATGGGCCATATAGGGAGCTAAACCTGTCACATGTTTTAGTGATGGCTTCCGTGAGTAAGCACTCTTCTGAAGGTAGGGAAGGAGAAGATTGGGTAAGACCCTTTTGACAGGTACTATACTGGCGTTCGCCTGATTATACTGAGGATAAACCCTGGAAAACCTCAGTCAGCATGGCTGTTGGCAGTGTCGACTGGGACTAACCACTAGACCACGGGCATTAGATATTTCAGAACAATTTTTTCTCACTGATCTTTCATTGACACTTTCACCCACGTCGTATAGAAGCTTTCATGTCACTGGACTAAAATCTACATCCGGTGTAAGCTTTCGGAAGTCTATAATAGTTTGTTTTTTTAACTGTGCTTTTAACTAATGTCACTAAAAGCTAGAAATAAGTTTAAACACGACTCTTTGTTGCTGCCTACGGAATATATTCGCCATCTAACAAATTCAAGGTCATCGATCTTTTATAGTTACATACCAAAGGTAAACAAAGTAAGTAAGTGTGTCGCCATGAAGTCAGGTCCCTCATCAGTATGTGGAAAGTGTTTAAAGAAACACGAGTTGCTTGAACACTGTCCATCCATACCCAAGTAATTCAAAATGGTAGTTTATCTCTCACTGCACGTAGAATGTTTAGGTACGTTTTTTTTTGTACAATAACAATACGAATAGCTTCTGCTATGTAAACAAAATGAAAGAACACAAGGCTTAAGGATTCTGCTTTTATGTCATTTCTTTCATTTTATGTAGAATTTTTTTCAGTTTTTTATTCGGCAGGAGGGAATGAGAGTTCAAAGGGTGACTATAAAAAAAAAGGAATGTTAAAACTGTTAATTACGCTTTTACGATTTCTCAGAGTTTCATATTGAATTTGAAATAGGAAGAAGAAACGAGAAAGTCTCTAGGACATTGTTCACCAAACTGTGTTCAGCTGAACATTAGTATTCCATAGTTTGTAACTACATTCTGTGCTTCACATTGGATATGTATCATCACTAGTAGATAGCAAATATCCAATAAACTGACATTGTGCTTTTTGAACAAAATAAATTTTATACCTGGATGGCAACACTGTAAAGCCAATGACATCACATTTTAATATCTAATATTTGCCTTATTAATGCAAATCGACTTCTAATAATAACATACAGTATGCGGCAAAACAAACATTACTGAAATGTGTGCATGTCTGACGCTCATATGCGTTGTGGGAACAGCTCGTGACGCCTTCTGTAGTCTTTAGTTGTGTTGAGAGTAGCGCTGAGTGCGGTTGGCGTGTCGATAATTGTCTTCAGAATGGAGAAGAAGGTGTTTACCATGGAGCACTATTTCCGGTCATACGGTGTGAAGCGTCAGAATGGCATTCCTGTACCCTTCCCATTTCCCAGGTCTCACCGCCCCCGATGCCTACATGTGGGGCATGCTGAAAGAATACGTTTTCCGGTCTAATAGTTCCCCTTGTTGCAGCAACCTGTGTTCATCAACATGTTCAACACTCTTAAGAATCGTTACGAACACTGCGTGAGAAGTGAGGTGTATCAACACTTTGAACACTTGCTACACCGACGCACTTAGATACATGTCACCGTAGTCACCTCGCATCTACGATTGAAAAATCTTGATTTCGTAGCATGGTTGTAATTTCAGTACTGTATGTTTTGTTGCAAACTGTATTTAAACTTTCATGCATCATTTATGATTTATTTGAGCACTATCCACTTAATTAGATGTTAAAAATTCAAAGTTGGATGCCTAGCGGCCGTAGCTCTGTTGGAAGAGCGTTAGTAATCACTAATCCTTCCTTAATCACTGGGTAAGGAAAATAAGCTTTTGCCTTATATAGCAAAACATTGTCTCTTTTGTGTAAGGACATCAAATGCTAACCTCCTGCGTGTACCATACTTATATGGATACTAGGTCTAGAGAAAAGGTTTGTATGTTCAACGGATGGGTGATGTCTTGTGAATAATTTTATAAAGCGTGCAGCAAAACTGAGAGCATGCTCTTTGATATATTGTCAGAATATTATTCTGTTTTAATGTAAAGACAATATATTGGAGTTTACGAAGGCTGAAAACAAAACGAATGCCGCAATTTTGTACCTCTTCACTGTACCTAATTTTGTTGGCTTGAAGTTGGGAGCCATGAACAGCATCATTATAAATTATCATAATGTACTACATTGCATAAGATTATTAAAACGAACGGCCGTAGCTCAGTTATTAGAATGTTCACTTAGCATTCGAAAGATCCTAGCAACGATCCAATCGGCTGTTTATTCTAACTTATTTTTCCAGGTTTTCTAAGGTATTTCCTCAGTCACAGCAGGCAAATGCCGGGATCGTACCTACTAACTAGACCCTGGGCGACTACCTTCCAACATCCTCTCCACCACTCTATTCCGGACTGAGCCTCACATGCCTAAAGGCCATAAATAAAATTTAAATTCTATAAGATAATAAAACCTTAGGTTAAATATCACAATTGGTTTCTGTTGGTGAAATCATGACAGAATGGATTTAAACCATATGTTATACCAGAAGAATGAAATAGTATGAACTAGTTTGGGCTAATTTCTACTACAATTACCATATTTCCTGTAACTGTCAGCATAGAACAACACAACACTATCGTGAGACCAGCCGCATGTACTAATTGATGCAAGTGACGGAGAAGAACATCAAACTTTATTGTCATCAAGAAGTTAATCACTGTTGTTTGCCTCGAATGTATTTTTCAGAATAACATAGTTGCCATACTGTAAAAAGCAGAACCCACGTCATATGTTCAATATCCAAATAGTGTTTTGCAAAGGATAAATAATTCATTGGTCCCAGTAGTAGCTAAACTAGATTAATGCATAATTTGGAATACGTATCTGTTTCCTGTTTCTAGTACTAATTGTCCCTACTTATACATGAAAATTCTTGATTTCGAACTTTTAGCAGGAAATATAAATTTTATACCTAAATTCTATTTTAAAAAAAAATACCAGTGGTTCTTGACTACACTGTAAAAAATAGTTGTGTTAATTCAACACAATGCGGTGTCCCAGCGTGACTACCACTTTTGTGTGTTAAATCGACACAACACACGGTGTTAATTTCGGTACTGTGAAATAAAAAGAGTTACGGCTGCAGCTAGATTTGAACATGGGTTGCTCAGTTAGAAGTCGAGCATCTTACCGACTTGGCTAAATCGTCAGACAGAAAAGGTACTAGATGCAAACGATATTTACTGAACATTTGAATTAAACGACTACACTATAGATTCAAACAGTGTATTGGATCAAATATATGTTGCTGAGCCCCCAAAGCAAACTAAGTTACTTGCACGACTTATCCCATGGTTTAATCACTTCCTATTTGTCAATTGAGAACCAGAATTCCCATTCATTGAGAATATTCAATTTCTATAAAAGCAAGCAAGATGGCGACAGCGAAACACTTGAGCAGCATTACTGCTTTCTTATCGTAACAAAATGTCAAATACTGCGCTTGCTTTCATAGAAATGGAACATATTCTCAATGACTGGGGGATTGTGATCCCTAATTGAACAATGGAAAAGTGATTGAACCATTGCATAAGTCGTGAGAGTAACTTTCTTTGTGTTTGGGGTTCAGCAACATTTTATTTTACACTTTCACTGTCTCAATCTAGTGATTTTTTTATCTGACAATTTAGCGAAGTCGGTAAGGCACTCGGCTTCTAACCGAGCAACCCATGTTCAAATCTAGCTGCTGCCGTAACTTTTTTTTCTCCCAGTACCGAAATCAACACCGTGTGTTGTGTTGATTTAACACACAAAAGTGGTAGTCACGCTGAGACACCGCATTGTGTTGAATTAACACAGCCATTTTTTACTGTGTAGTGGGTAGTGAAGCTAAGCTAGCTCCCTCGTTGATACAAATTTACAGAACTGCTGTCTACTTGATTAGTGGCTAGTGATGTTTCATTGCTTCTACCAAGCTTATCGAAGTAATACTTCTGTCCCCATTACAGAACCTAGGAAAGAAGACTAATATCTTTTACTAAACTCGAACCTTCATAAATCAACCATTTTGTTGTAAAATATTTTTGAGCATATAATTCATATTCTTAAACGTCATTATATTCAGTCGTACATATTTTCTTACCTATAGGTGTTCGATTTTACGGTGGTGATTAATTAAACAAATTTAATTACTTACAAAAATATTTACTGAGAAAATATACATAACAATAATACAAAGTAACGCACAAAATATATAAAAAAAACTATATGCATGCATTTGTACTCGAGCGTTATGGCAATAACAAAAGAAAAAGTCTACCCTTGTTTGTGTGTGGACCTTCATCCATTAAGTAAATGGCTTTCCCTTATAAACACTTCACTAGTTACACAACGCTTTAAATCTTAGGGCAGTTCTTGAAAGCACAAAGGATCACCGGAGAAAGGCATTATCTGATGTCCAGCATTCAGCACTGTAAAACCTTCATGAAGTCAGAGACTTACTAACGTAAACCAAACATTCACATACCTTCTTCTGAACACATAATTATTCGTTCATGTCTAATATGCACTTGTTTCACTGTCAATGGAAGTTCAATATAAATTGAACGATTTCTAACCGGAATTTACGCAAGGGAATCGGAGGAAACATTTGCTGCTAGTGGAAGGAAAAGTAATCTTAAGTCGATTTATGAGCGCTATTATTAATAAAGTATTAATTGATAGTAAAAAAAGTATTTAAAACAGGATCATTTTTACAGCCTACTAACATTTTAACGATACTGTTCCTAATGAAAAAATAGAGGCAAAGTTACTTATTCCTGCTTTCGTTACTGGCAGCTAGTTCACTAGCCGCTAGTACATAACGATTATGTAACGCAGCTAACGTAAGAAGAACGCGGCTAACGTAATGGAAGATACAGCTAAAGTTACAAATTACACAGATAACGTCAGGAAACAAGAAGCGTTGACATGTCGTCAATTGCTTTTACTGAAGTTACTGCATTACATACGTGCTTAAATGTATGATGTAAAGTAACATCAAAATTTAAACTATAAGAAGTGTTGAGATAATTCGTTTCTTACAAAGATTCCAAGAAATATTAAATTATAAGTTTGAGGTGGCAGAGGATGATCAAGAGAAGAAATTTAATCGACCAAATGACAAGGTTATAATATAGAACAAAGGAAACGATTAAGTATTGTCATGAAAACCAACCTCTCTTAATTTTCAAATCTATTTGAGACCAATACAAGGGAAAAGTGTGTCCACAACAGTAAGTAAACTGGAATATTGACCTAGAAATAAAAACATTTTACATTACCAGGTTCCAGTAACGTTCTAAAACAGAAAATCACTAGCTCAGATTATATTTAACGCACTTATTCCCTAGCAGCTAATGTGGACCTAACAGTTCCATTTCGTAAATTCCACTTTAACAACTTTTCAGTCTTAAAGCAGGGAACTTTTCTGTACAAATTTCAGAATGAAATATTATAACGTATACAAGTGAATTTTCTCATTGTGCTTTAAACAACTTACTACGAAATTAGTCTGACTCAAAGGCGTTAGTTCTAAACGCAAAATGCACTGAGCTGCAAATATTCCAGAC
>JAGDQP010032628.1:4570-21176 GCA_022664845.1 Lepisma saccharinum | reverse complement strand
TATATATATATAATAATAATAAATCACAGCCATATTCAATCCACTAGTGGATGAGGCCTCTCCCCGAAGGGAGGAGTTGGTCTACTGCTCCCACGCTGACCAGACGGGTTGGGAGAGGAGAGCCGAAGCTCTCACTGTGATCGCCACTGTCTTTTATTCACAGCAGCTCCCCAATTGTCCTCACGATGCTGGGTCAACACCGAAATATTTGAGCCCCCATCGGGAATCGAACCCGGGACCGCTCGCATTGAAGTCGAGCGCGCTACCGACTAGGCTACGCAGGAGCTCATATATATATATATATATATATATATATATATATATGTGTGTGTGTTAAAATAAGAATAGCTACAGGTATTTTTATGATGGGGTCAAATCTGACACAAGGTGAACTTTGAAGTCCCAATATCAGATGTAGCCTATACATGGAAGAGAAGACAGATGTATTAGAGACCCAATAATCTAAAATATTTTAACATCTGTTTACACTGCTTTGCCTCTAAGGTTTTAGATTAATCAGTCGATGACCTCCGATTGTTATAAGTAATAATATGCAGGATGTAGTAATACACCGAGGTGCCAAAGTCATGGGTTAGCGAGAGGGAACTAGTTGACCGCGAGGTAATATCGCGGCAAACCGCTCGAACGGCGCGAAGCAGTTGCACTGTGTAGTGAAACGTCGTGTACCGTGGTGATGATAACCCGACGGGAATTAGCGGCGTTTGAGCGCGGGGTGATAGTGCTAGACGAATGGGATATGCGATTTTGGAATTCGTCCGGACATTGAGCTTTAATCGCTCCATAGTGTCAAGGGTGGACCGTGAGTACCGCATTGCAGGCATTACGACGCATCAGAGACAACCCAGTGTCCGCCCACGGGTGCTGAATGACCGCGACCGGCGACGTCTGAACAGACAGACAAGCAACAATGCGTGATTTGACGGCAGGGTGTTCCAGGAATGTGTCTCATAGGCCAGTGCAGCGCAACTTGGTCTCCATGAGGTATCGCAGCTGAAGATCGACACGTGTGCCGCTAGTAACCGTTGCTCATCGGCGGCGGCAGCTCACATGGGCTCGGAAACACATGGATTCGGCATTAAGAGGACTGACAACGTGTAGCGTGGTCAGATGAGTCACGTTTCCACTTGGTACACGCGAATGGTCGTGCCGGGTGTGGCGCAGAACCGATGAGGACATGAACCCAAGTTGTCAACAAGGCACTGTGCAAGCTGGTTTACAAGGTGTCAAGTTGTCAAGGTGTGGGGCGTGTTTACCTGGCATGGTTTGAGTCCTCTGGTCCGCTTGAACCGGACATTAACCTGTCAGTGATATGTTCAGCTGCTTGGTGATCATCTCCAGCCTCTTATGGACTTCGTGTACCCTGCCAGCAATGGAATTTTCCCGGATGACAATGCGTCATGTCACCGGGCCGCAATAATACGCGACTGGTTTGAGGAACATTCCGACAATTTCCAACGCATGATTTGGCCCCCCACGATCGCCTGACACGAACCCTATCGAGCACACGTGGGATATCAAAGAACGGACTATTCGTGCCCAGAATCCTGCACCTGAAACCACCACCGAATTGTGGACGGCAATCGAGACTGCAAATCCCTCCAGCGGACGTCGAGGGCTCGAAGGTGTCCCACACGTTATTAGGTAGGTATCCCACGACTTTTGGCGCTTGGGCACAGGTGGTTCGGAATCCACTTAAAATTATATGTTCCGTCCTGAGGTGGTTAACAATCTCTATCCGATGGAAGGTGGTGCCGAACATCATCGATTCACTTTGCCCAGGGACTTTCTGATCACAAACCTCCTTCCATAGCAAATCACAACACCATACAGAATGTGTAAATTTGTCCTCGAGGAATACAGAAAGGGAAATAAAAAGATACGATACATTGTTCTGTTCACGCTTCAATCACATTTTTCATGTATGCGCGCTAATCCGAGTATCATCATATTAGGATGATGATGACATGCTCTGCCCAGAAACAGGTCGAAGACCCGAAGGTCCTTGAACAAGGTGAAACGAGGGTGGTTTACCACAACTTCCATCGGATGAAGATGACGTTCTAAGGACTGGAACTTGACTGCAAGGTGGTACCGACCTATGGGTCCCTTGATTGCAACGTGACAAAAATAAATCATGGGCGTACGTTATTATTAGTTTCAAAGATTGCAATTTCAGAGTGATGTAAGCACTAGTTGACAAAAAGAACTGGGTTAAGTGGATATCTATACATATAAAGGTTATTTCATTTCGGAAATAGAGTTGTATCAAAATTTCAATCTTAAGGTGGGCTTAACCACCTTCTGTTTCTTCATTTTACCTTTCAAAAGCACTTCAATTAAAGTTCCAGAACGAATCTCGCAAAATGCAAACCACACACTTCATTTCTCGGTTTCTAGCTGTTAAAATGAAATTTTTCCTTGCAATTTGAAAAGACTTTTCGAAACAATAATTGTGAAATATTTACCTTTATTAATATTTGGTTGACAAAAATTTGTGACTATAGGTTACAACTCCTCTAGCTTAAGTTATCTGCTGTGGGCGACACAAGCTTTAAACATCTGCAAATGATTTATCTTGTATGGTTTCTAGTAACACTCAATTCCAAACTAATTTTAGAAAATAAAAACATTACGGAAGACACATTTCGTGTTATTTGAACACAACAGAATGCAGAGAATGAATTTCCTGTCTTCTCCAGTTTTATAAGGTTGCTATTCGGCCTGAGCCATAGTTGAGTAATCAAACTTAAAATATGTAGCTATAATTTTTAAAACACAGGTGATAGCGCGTCTGACTACGAATCGGGCGACAATCTCGTACTGGCCGCTGGAGACTTTTCTTCAGTGCTCACATGCCTGGCGCTCTCAGGTGCATTCAGCCTCCTATCAAATTGAGTACCAGTGTCTCTCTGACATTCCTGGGGACCTTGGGAAGTTTAGGCGGACAAGCGTGGAACTGACGCTCACCTCGTGACGTTGATCGAAAATGTGTGGAGCGCTACCTCCACATCCCTCATGTGCTGTTAACTACGCGTACGCATCTTTACTTTTATATAAACTCCTTGGCTCGACGTGACCAGAGCAAGAACTGTTCATCGCTGTTTTATATGGCTTGCGAGACAGAAGTCGGACTCTCCAATCGCCGTATTTCGATGCTGGGTCAGTTTTAATACGCAAGTCCTCAGCGGGAAGCGCTCGCATTAAAAGCGACTCGTGTAATAAGTAGAAGCACATGCATATAATAAACACGGAAATTCAGAAGCCAAGAATATCTAATTAATTCCTTCGCACTATCAACATTTTTTTTTCTGGATCGTAAATACTGTTTTAGCTGCAAATCTTTTGTGGCCGTATGTACGCAACAAATGTCTGCTATAGCAAAATGAACATAAAAAATGTTCAGAGAAGAACATTGTTTATATTAAATATTTTATACAACATTAACTTTCTTTTCCAGGATTTATTTACTGTAATTTTTTTTCAGACTCTTCTCGAATTTCCAGGTTAATGGGAATATGAGGTACTACTTTTGTATACAATGTTCATTTGGTTTTATTTTCTGGGTTTAGCTGGCAACTTAAGCCTAAGCCCGTCATGCCTGGATAGACATCCCTCGGCGGTCACTTCCTTGATACGGATGATAACGGCCAGAGCCTTAGTTAACGTATTATTCTGGCATTCGCTTTGTGGAATAAGGAAAACCTTAGTCAGGATGGTTGGTTGCGTGCCTCTTCATTGCCATCCGGAGTCGGCGTCGTTACCAGCGGACCAATGGGTTCACATAATGGGCTAATTCAATTGCACAGCCCTTCCACTAATATGGTGTGGTGTGTTCCTCGAAAAGATTCAATCGCCAATAATTGATATATAAACAAGGCATTAAAAAAAAAACTTAATCTGTAGATGTCAAGTATTGAGAGTTTTCGCGAATTTGAATCTTTTTTGCGATTTCAAAGTTTTTATCGACTTCTACCGATTTTTATATGATATTTTAATAGGAAACTTGTTAAAAAGTAGAGTACCGGTATACACTGATGAAACAAGTAGACATCTTCAAGGAATCTTTTTTGAATGCTGTGGACATGAACAAATCACTCAACCGTTCAGAATTGCTGAAAGTACGTCGGGTCAGCGGAAGGGGGTCGTCAATTTGACTATATGTTCCAATGTAGAAAAGGAATACTATTTTTCACGGTATAATTTAATTTTAAGTGATCGTAGATATCACTTAAAGATATAGTAGAAACCCGATAGAACCTGTCTACTGCTCATGGTCAATTTCATTCCAATGAAATGCTCTTGTAAGGACCGAGCACTCCGCAATCGTAATTATAGCCCTAATCTTTGGATACAAATGTGTTTGTCGTTTGCTAAGCCGATACGACATTATTTGTAGATATTTAGTAGAGTCTAGATCATGAGAGCCTTCTGACCAGCAGCCGGGCCCCTACCTGTTGCGGATTTGCGGTTAACCAAACATTGACACCCACCGCCAGAAAGATTCCGACAAGAAATGTTCCTCGGCGTTGCCACCTTCTCAAAGCAAATGACAAAAGCTTTGAATTCCTTCCCTCCCCTCGTGAATGCATCGTACCTGGGCGACCCGAGAGAGGAAAAGGAAGACAAGAATGTTAAAGAAATCCACATGTCTGTGGTTTTGAAGAAAACATACGGTGACCTAAGGGCGTATTGTTTTGGACGAATCTCTACTACGTCATTTGTGGTAATTTTGGGCGCCTCTAATTCCGTTACTACACTTTTTTTTTCTTTAGGAAGATTAAATCAGTTTTTATCTTTGTATCATGGGAATTCAATTCTGAAATAATGACGTATATTTTTGATACACCCTGTATACACGTACATTTCTTTTTAAGTAAGTAGGCCTAATTTTACCATTGTGATCTGTAACAAACTTAGCTAGTCCTTAGAGAAAGTTCGAAAGTGTAATTACAGTCTGCTTTTTAAAGAAATGATAAAACAAGAACTTAATTGCCAGATGAAATCTAAAGAATTTATCAATCAAGAGCAGAGATACGGTTATGCATTATTAAAACACATTTAATGCACTGCCTCGATGAATACTTTTACAAAGTACATATCACATCGATGTTTAATAATGTAGGTACTGCAATAAAGGGTCATTCCACAGAATTTCGACAAAATAATATCTGATTGCTCGATTTTTTATTACTTTTTTCGTATTAAATACATTGAATGCAATATACAAGCGATGCTGGTGCGTGGCGGCCTCGTTCGATCCCGGTTTGTGAGATTTGTGGCGGACAAACAACGTCTCCCATTTTCTCCTACTCTCTTTATTTTACCATTTCTCTCATCATCATTCATTCGGCCTGAGCCAGAGTTGCTTAAAGGCCGTAAATAAAAATGTAATTCAAGGAACGATGGTGAAAACTGTGTGTGGAATTTTTTTATTGCTCACGGTCCAGGATATACATACGTTCGAAAATAAGAGTGCTCCTCAAAATATTGTACAACGCAAAGTCATAAAATTACATGTATATCGAAAAAGAAAAATATATTTCAATAATTCAAAAACATTTGCAATACATACACTTTAGAGAATATATAAAGCTACGCTACGACATCTGCTTAAATGGAAATAAGAAGTCGTTCAAATTGTACTCAACATAATTTACTACTGTCACTGTGATGACATAAAGAATAGTCTTTATACTATATATATGGGGGCAGGGAGATACAAGAATCAAAATTTGATTTACGTTGCAAAAAAAACTTAAAATTTGATTCCACTATTCTAATCCCTCTATGACATACCCGGTGTCCAAATGTTATGCAACCCACTCTTTCATAATACGTGACTATTAAACTAAAATGGAGGCATCATCACGCGCTGACATACACCTCTCTATATAGATAAATTTTGATATATTAACTAATGAAACTTCAATCATTTATGCATGACTGTAGTTGCCAGAAGTTGGATTAAAAAGAAAAGAAACTTGTACATTCCTGCACCAAATCCTTTAATATAACTTATTTGCAACAATTCTTGGTACCATGGAGGGTGCATGCACGGCTGCTTATCGAACACGAGAAGGAAATTCTAGATCCAAGATCTTCGTCTATGGGTATAATAAATGGCGCATTCCGAAAATATAGGTTTTTTTTTTACATTACAATGAACTCTGGCAACACTGTAGGTGGGGACTGACATGGGTAGATCTTTTTACCAGTTTGTCATTTTCCCAGAAAAAGTATAAAATTGAAAATGTACGGAAAAAAATTACAACTTCTACATTCAGAGGTGCGAATTCTGATTGCCAGTTGATCATTACGTGAAAACAGTGAAACTGAGGAAAACTGATAGGCCTATTTATTATCTTTCAGGGTTGCCGGGTGTAATCAAGTTAACAATTAGTAGAAAGAAGTAACAAACGTCCCCATAGTCGCTCCCCACCAACAGTGTTGCCAGAGTCCATTGTAATATTAAAACGCTATATTTGCGGAACACATCCCACGAACAAAGATTACAAGCTTTTAGAGAGTTCCTTTTTCATGTTCCATAATGTTTTTTTTTTCCTTAGAAAAAAAAAAAGACTTCAATATCTTTTACAACCGCGTCTGAATAATGATACATGTTTAGTTGGTTAATAACGTCTCACAAAATTTATCAATGTGCTGGGCTATATTACAGCATAAGATAACGTGTTTGTTTTAGTTTAATAATTATGTACTACGAAAGAGAGGGGGGGGGGGTTACGTTACTTTTGGGACATCTTGTATTCACAAAAGAATTTAGATAACAGAACGAAACTTTCTGGGTATTCAGAACAAACAAAAACTTCAATCCTAATTTTGGTTCGTGCACTCTCTCTCTCTCTTGACTTACAAGTTCTCGAAATAAATTTAAAAAAAAAATGAAACTGAAATCTACGTATAAAGGATTTTTTTTTTTACAATAATGGATAAAATGTAGTACAAAGTGAATTACTTATTTCTTTCAAGAAGAAGAATGCAGAGATGAAAATGAAAATTTCACCCATATTCTACAAATATTTACGCCAAACTATCTAATACACTATTTTACGTTAGAACTTAAAAGCATAGCTTTCTATATTCTATGATGTGTCTATATTGCAAATGTTTATGAATAATTGAAATATCCCTATTGGTTTATGATATACACGTAATTTCTTGACTCCTTACAATCAACAAGATTATACGGAATCTCATTCATGGACGCCCTGTATGTTCTGAAGTACGTATAAGCATTCAATGCAGTAAGTATGAAGAAACTCACAAATAGTCGAGCGACCACAATTTTCGAAATTAGATGGAATGAACCCTGTAAGAAATAATACGTTAGATTGCTACATACCTTCGATTGTTCCTGACAATATTATAAATCACATCTCCATCAGCATTCTCAATATGTGTGTGTATGATATTGCACGAAGTACAAATTATGCTTTTTTATGTAAACAACTACATTTCACAACCGGGTATTAAATATACTTTTTTCGAACACACTTTGCTCTCATCACAACGAAGGCACTGTAATCCACTTAAGCTTTCGAACACACATTACTTGCGATACAACACGGAACGCGAGCAATCTATACGAAATTCACTGTTACGAACATTAGTAAGAAAAATCAAATGTCGTTAATTTACCGCACACTAGCAGCTTTAGATATCCGGTTACAACGGCAAATTCGTATGTTTCGGTTCAATAAACAAAAATAAAGTCTGTGTTGAAAGATACAAAGGCACTCAAATGGACGGCTGCAAAATAGGAACCTGTAAAGAAAAACAAAAACACAGTATAAAGATACAATTCTACATGAACAAAAGTAGACTACACCCTACATGTATCCTACAATTAAATAAATAAAATAATAATAAATGAATCAGCCAATTGTTGATATATGTTAACGGTTTATATTTACGTAGGGTCGTTCCCAAATTTATGTCCAAAAATACTTCAGTACAAAAGGATGAAAAAGATTTAACAGCAGACTTCGATAAACGCTTTGGTTTCAAGTACGTGTTGGATATAATGTTTGAAAGTTTACAAAACGTAATATGAATGATCCAGATACCAAACTAAAATTTCGTCCGTTCCTTTATTGCGGACATATCTCAATCATACTAACGCTCAAGTTCATATGAGTGGTTTCTGAATAAATACAAAATGGTCATATGCAGTACACTCAAATGCCAAAGCCATAGGATAGCAGTATAAAAACTGTTAAGTGGCGCCACCGTCACGTGATGGCTTGAGCGAATACCAAAACTGATAGGGACATGAATTATCGAAGTTTGAACACGGCATGACGGTGGGTACCGACGAATACACATTCCATTTCCGAAGTTATGCGGACATTCAATTTGAATTAAATTTTTAAGTTTTTAGGCAACTTTGGCTCGGGCCGTATGAATGATGATGAGATGATTTGGTGTAATGAAGAAAGCAGGAAGAAACTGGAAGACCCCGAGAAAACCAACGCACACGGTGTTTGTCCACCTCAAGGCGAATATGGCATGAGCAGGGATCGAACTGACGGCCCCTAGCACCAGAGGCGAGCGCTCACCATTAAGCCACCGCGGTCCATGCGGATATTCAACATTTCTCCATTCACGGTGGCATATATGTACCGGAAATACCTCATGGAATAATACCCACCGTGTATAGTGTATTGGACAACCACCGGTGCTTAATTAACGAAACCGCGCGTGGGTAGAATACTGTCCACGGCGACAGACAAACGGCACTGCATCAAAAACAATCCGTATTCAATACAGGAGGTACCAGACGCATATCGAACTGGTCAATGCAGCATTCTTTAGCTTTAATACGATATACGAGAGGAAAACCCCTCTGTCTATTAGGTAAGTATCATTGTGTAAATAAAGTTTATATGTAATTCAAATCTATGGAACAAAAGATTTAGTAACAGTGTCATTGACTTTGAAAAGGAAAAGAAAAACAAATGACATTCATTATATTTTATTTTATGCTGTTTAACTTTTAGAACACTGAAGTTAAAACGTTCGATTATGATTTTGATGAAGGAAATAATGTTTAATGATAATTAAAATAACTTGGAATAGATTTGACGAAAGTAAGTTATGCTTGAAAGTACATCCATGTCTGAAATATTGTTATGAAACGTAATTTAGAAATTGTGGCAATCTTAGTATATGAAGTTCAACAATGTCAACAATTAGAAAATGTTACGTTTTCAATGAGACTGTGATGATAGTAGTTCTTATTTCAAACTCAATATGGGGCCACGGTGGTTCAGTTGGTAGAGCGCTTACCTCTGGTGCTAGGGGTCGTCGGATCGATCCCTGCCCATGCTCGTGTATGGCCCAGAGAGCAAGAATCAGTCTATGGAGTGACATCCTCTCGGCCCCTAAAATTCAAAAGTGTGTGCACTGTCCACAAAGAGATAGTGAATGTGTACTGGGATAACTAGGAGGTGATCCTGCCGGTATCGTCAACCATTAATAGCACCACAGGCACATCGAATCACTTCGATAAAAAAGTAATGCAATGATAATATACACCATGATAATGCATGGCCTCATACTTCGCTTGCAACATCTGAGGCTATGCCAAAATGGGGTGGAGGACAGTGGTTCCCCCCCTTTCCCCTTCAACTCGATCTCGCGCTATCCGGCTTCCATTTGTTAATAGCAATGAAGGCGAACCTCCGGGGACAGCACTTCGACGATACCGGCGAAGCAGATGCGATCAGAAGCTGGGTGAGGAAGTGCCCAAAATCATTTTTCCAAAGTGGCTTCGAGAAGTAGGTTGAACCGTGGTGAAAATGCATCACCGCTAAGGCAGACTTTATCGAGTAGCACAATTGTTCTACAACTGTGTGTAATTTAATTTCTCTTCTACTATTATTATAGAAGTTATGGCATACCAGGCACTAATTTCGGTAAGCACCTCGTATTATTCTTTCAAAGCCAATGAAACTCATTATTGAAGCCAGGAACAGACTTTGGTCTACAAGTTATTTCCTATTACTTGCTGCCATATGTCAATAACAATCAACGTTAAATCGAAAATGAAGAAAAACCTACTGAGTGTTCTTATACAAGTACTCAAATATAAGAAAGAAGCAGTGCTCAGTATACGAATGTAATCCATTAAATGTTGTCAATGTTTTTTTGCCATCCACAAGAGCTATCACTACATAGATGCTGATGCTCTTGACTTTCATTCCGTATCAGCAAATTAAGGCTCCATTCATTATACATACGTTTTGAAACTACCTTGGCCACAAGATTACAATTTACATTTTGAATTGTGTAATATGTATTTACTCCATATTCTATGTTCTACCAAAAAACATAGAATTATATTACTACATAACATAATACACAATAGCATTGTTATGTGAGTTATCAATTTCTAAATTATACTTTGTCTACAGATATTTTACAGTTAATTCCATATAAGGTAAAGGCACCACTTTTCGGCATGTTAAGATGGATTTGCAGAAAGTGCTTTCTATAGATATGCGTAAGACACAACCCTACTTCTTTCACTTCATTAGAAACTTCAGGTCTTGTGCGATAATGTAATAGCATAAATCTATTCGGTAATTTGCATTATAGTGATAGAATTAAGTTTCTTTACAACCCTAATTTTACTCCAGTAGTAATCACCCTAAATTTTGCTTTCCTCTATAGTCGTCACACTAATGCACCAGTAATCGTCACCCAATGTAAAACAAATATTCGTTTGGAAAATATTATGATATCGTCTTTCTCATCTTCACTGGATCTTAACCTGGCAAAATAAAGCGTGCTTGAAATTGAAAGGACAGAGGGCTTGCTAGAAGGTCCTCAGAAATTCTTACTAAAAAAAACTAAGTTGACTGCCGGTGGACTTTTTAGGAATTTAAATTTTGAATTTTACTGACGGCTACTCCAAAGAGTGAGGCTATAACTATGATTTTTTTTATAAATTTACCTCTATATTAAATTAAATTTATCACTTTCTGGAGTAAAAATTTTAAGTAAAAAATTTACATCTGCAATTGTCACCCGTGACGAGCATTGGTGAAAAGTTATGTTTGACTTGCACCAGTAGTCGTCGCCCCCCCCCCCCCCCCCCCCCCCACCCCAGAGAAAGTGGCAGTCAAGGCATTTTATGCACATGTAAACATCAGGTATTTGTACGTAAAACTTCAATGCTTATTTTTTAATGCCCACTTGCTTAACACTTAGCAACAAAACCATGGAAATAGAAGGAAACACGAACTTGCCGCCCAAACCCCAGACATTTCTACTAAACGAAGTGACGCAATAAGCACATTAATGTGCCTGTTACGTACCAGCTGCTAACTTGGTCTGTTTTTATCACGAAACGATTAAATGTTTTCTTATTTTTACATGTTTAGTAAAAACATGACGACCAATGGAGCAGTGACGAGAACTGGTGCCTTTACCTTATAGTAAGGAAACAATGTGAATTCCTACTATTTAGTTAATAACAAGACGTTTATAGCCGAAGAAAAACAATATCATCACTCCACCCTTCTTTCTAAACCTGTCAACTGTTTCCCTTTCGTTTATCTTTTACAACTAAATATTCATGAACATTGCTCAACTGCGGGAGCAGAACCCGGCAAAGTTTCAAGTTTTTGATGGAGCACCATCTGCAGGTCACTCAAGAACAATCATATTTCCATTTAGAAAGGACAATAGTGCTGTTCTTTTCACACTACTGAGCTCAATTTATTTACTTTATAAACATTTGCACTCTTTTTTTTAATGGAGTTTATAAGTATTAAAATCAATTACACAGGCTTACATATACTTGAATTCAAGTTGTTTCACACGTCCCCCCCCCCTCTGTATGTCCTAAGACTTTTGGCCGGTGAGTATACGTAGTAAATAATGTTCTACTTGTGGAAAAGTTTTGGATCAGGAATACTTATACGCCTGCCATGTTCCTGACCTGGGTTCCATCACTGTTGGAGAATACTATTTTCTTTTATGATCCTGCGGATCCAGTTAAATATCCCTCATTACTAATTTTGTGGCTTCTGATAACCACTCGAGAAACGCGCGCGTTCGAGTTCCGAGAAATCCGTCCACTCCAACTAAGGTTTTCCAGGTTTTCTCAGAGTGTCCACTCCCTAAGTCAAAATTAGGGGAATGCCGGGATGGTACCTGGGATTTAGACCCTAGATGCTATTTTCTCCCCGTACCTTCATGTGAACATCTTAGACATAATTATAGCCTTAAGACTGTAAGGTCAGATTGAAAGTATCAAATAACAGTATAAAAAAAACCTAACCCCCAACAAACTCCTCGATTAATGTGTCGCCAGGTAGCTAAGAGTAATAATTTCTGCTTATCAAAAATATTGATACCTGAAAAATCGAAGACTAATTTGTTCTAAATCTACGGTGTGTATATATAAAATCCATAGTTCTATTCGTCACAGTAACACACTGAATGCTATGATTCAGTGCCACTATAAGTTTCTCCTTCCATTAGGACGCAGATAAAATTAGAACGAAACTACATTAAGAAACTCGGTCGTTTCTCTGGTTATCCATCTCCACTTTTAACTATAGCATATATGAATTAGACACGAATTACGCAAGTCAATTACGCACTAAGGAGATCTATCACCAGTCTTCCAATATTTTCTTCACTACCGTAAATCGGGGTAACTTTGTTTCACTACCAGTAAGTCTACTTTCTTAAACAGTGCTTCAACACTCGACAAAAATTACGTAACTTCACAAAGGCAGTGAAGTTAACAAGACGACACATACATTAAAATTGTAGTGGCTACTGATAACTAACTGCCCAAACAACTAACCTCACTGATAGTAAAGGAAGGAAGTATAATCAACAGGTAAGCACGCACCATTACACATAAAAGGAATTAAGTGAAACAACAAAAGACTCCACAAATACTTCCTAAAAGCTACCTGAATACATTTAGCCTTGGAATTTCTACCAAGGTGACATGAGGAAGAAAAAAGAAAACAATATATGACAAACATAAAAGCTGCTAATGAGAGTCCGTCGCCAAAGAACTTCAGATAATGGTCGAAATTCTAAAATACTGCAACAAAATATTTCTTAGTAAATTATTACGTTAGATAGCAAACAAATTCTTTTGTCTCCGCTGAATTCTTACAAACAAATTACATGCCGTTAATGCACTATGTCGAATGACGGAAAAGTTGACGAAATAGTTAAGAATTTTAATTATAGGGTGACTCAAATAGTAATGGGCACTACGACTTTTACCCATATTTTTTCTTATTATAACATTCTCGTAATTTATCAAGCATGTAAGAGTTCCTGTGACTCATCCGTCACCGTGTATAAGTTGTTGGTGCCACATGTTATGTGACAGTATCGCGGCTTTGAAACCAGACGAGTGATGTGCCGTAGCAAATAGTTGAATAATGAAGATTTCTGAATTGTCACGTCTTATCTTGACTTCCTGACCCCCATAATTCAAGAATCCTAGAGAGCAAATGATGTATTTTCTATTTGTCTTGTAATATATACATTAAATATATTTCCTTGCATCGTATTAATCAAATTTGCAGTCTGAAAGCATTTTCTTGTGGGGTGCTCACTACTGGAACGTTAAAAATGTTAGCAACATGTAACAGGCACCCCCGTACCCAAAGTCAAGGATAATGAAATTGAAAGAGTATTAAGTCCGTAACACATTGATAGTAGGGAGAGATGTGTTTTTGAACTGTTTTGATAGCTTTTCTAAATTTAGGTAGAATTTGTGAGAGCATATCATGGGACATGAACGTGGAGCTCATCTCATAAAAGCCTTCAATCCAGTAGCAGGCCTGCGGTTAACCAAACATTCACACTCCCGCCAGAAAGATTGCGCCTAGAATTTTTCTTCGGCACTGCCATTTCAAAGTTTATAGCAAAAGCTTGATCCCCCTTCCTCCCCTTGAATGTTTAGGTACTTGAGTGGCTTCAGTGAGAGAAACGAAGAGAGAAAAAAAAAGAAAGGAAGACAAGCATATTAAAGAAAGAAGAGGCAACGTTTGGGTAGAAAACCGCAAAAACTGCCTCCAGGTGTTTGTGGATTTGAGCTACAAGGGTTGACCGAAGGACGTTATATTTCGAGCCCTATGCCAAAAACAAGAAGTGGATGAAAAAAAAAATGTTTTCATTAATACAGGGTGGGCCAAAAAGTAAGGTGATAGTCCTGTCACAGAAAAGGCTTTTGGGCTGGAGGTCCACATTGACCACAAATAATGCTTGGGCAAGCACAAAAACAAAAACCACGGCCGTCATGTTGAAGTACGCCACATTGAATATCACTAATTTTTAAATAGGAAGGTAAGCATGCGACCCATGCTTTATCATCAGTTTTCTCTCACGAATTCAATGCAGCTGTCCGTTTTGTCCTGTCACGAACCGTTGACAAATTGTAGCCTGTTTTCTCCCTCTGTATACCCTTACAACACATGCTCGAAATGACCACTCTGTGCTACAATGTTTGTGCCACACAGCTCTTCCACTCCTCATACACAGCCAGCAATGTCCCTGGACGCACGGCAGCACATGCATCCTCAATCTGCTGAACCAGATGCTGCAAATTCCGGATCTTGATGGAGTAAACCATGGACTTAAAGGTGACCCCACAGATAGAAGTCAAGTGATCTGAAGATTCTGGTGGCCACTCCACCGGTTCTCAACGCCCGATCCACCTCACAGGGACCTTCTGATCCAGGTATTCCCGCACGCAACGTCCGTAATGGGGAGTGGCTCCATCCTGCTGGAAGAAAGTTGGGTATGAACCGTCCTCCGACAACACTGACGGCAGGATGTCCTCATCCTGCAATCGTAGGCATTGGTCGGCGTTCAGCGTGCCGTAGAAGAATGGCCATCACGGTCTCCGGATCTCATGCCTCTCGACTTTTACCTGTGGGGCCACCTTAAGTCCATGGTGTACTACGTCAAGATCAGGAATGTACAGCATCTGGTGCAGAGGATTGAGAATGCATGTGCTGCCTTGCGTCCAGAGACATTGCTGGCTGTGCATGAGGAGTGGAAGAGGTATGTGACACAAACATTGTAGCACAGAGTGGTCATTTCGAGCATGTGTTGTAAGGGTATACAGAGGGAGAAAACAGTCCATAGTCAACGGTTCGTGACAGGACAAAACGGAGAGCAGCATTGAATTCATGAGAAAAGTGATGATAAAACATGGCGTATGCACCTTCCTACTTTAAAAAATAAAGTGATATTCAACATGGCGGCCGTGGTTGTCGCTTGTGTTTTTGCGCTTGCCCCAAGCATTTGTGGCCAATGTGGACCTCCAGCCCAAAAGCCTTTTCTGTGACAGAACTGTCACATAACTTTTGGCCAACCTGTATTAACAAAAATATTTTTTTCATCCACTCCTCCTTGTTTCTCCATCAAAGTTTTTGGCATAGTGCAAGTACATGTTACCAGCAGGGCTGTGGAGTCGGAAGCAATTATTGCCTTCCTGGAGTCGGAGTCGTCAAAAACATACAGACTCCGACTACTGCTAAATGGAAATTGTAACATAATTCGTTAAAAATTAAAATTTCCCATAGGATTATGGCTTAGTATGAGTTCTTGCTGGATTCTGAATTAATCCTTCTAGCGGTAAGTTACGACAATGAGCTTCTTCACATCATTAAAAGTGAGCCCAATTTCTGAGTATGTCTGCAAGGTGGAAACATGTAATTTATACTGCAGGAAATCTTGCCCTGCCTGGTCAGTCTTGCAAGCAGTTGATCCTTGACAACGGAGATGGAAGAGAGAAAATAATTTCCTTGAACTTCTCTACTCCATAAACTATTAATTCCACCTTATCTTCCAAAGGCATGTTCACTGGGTCAAAAATTCGTACCTTAGAGCTAGAAGCGCGTAAGTCCAATTTGGCCCAAAAGGTGATAAATTCAGTTTTCAATTAATGGTAGCTCGATTATTATTGTAAACATGTTGATAATTTAAATAAGTAGTCTATTATGAAGTAAGTCCACTTAAGTTCGTACATGAACGAAAGACGTTTTCCCCCCCGTTTCCTGGAAAACAAAAATTTGTGACTTACGCGCTTCTAGCTCTCAGATACAGATATATAGAAGTATATCCTTTATCTTCATTTCTCTGGTGCTCTGAGAAACTCATTGACTGTGCTCTGTCACGGCTGTAATGTATGGAATTATCAGAGACCACGGGAAGTTAAAAAATAAAGCAATATTCAACTCGCAAAGTCTAGTCACAGTTGGCGACTGACGGAGAAAAATCGGGTGCAAATGGCGCCCGCTAATTTCGAGCGTTGTCTGGACATCATGGTTCACTTTGAAGCAGAACTACAACAAATGACTTGATGTCTCCTATCAAAAGCGATGGTAAATATAAGTAATCACGTAATTCTACTGGGAAAAATCTTGACTGAAACTTTCCACTTCTGTCCTTTATAGCGCCTTAAGGCTACAGGCAGTCAGTCTAATTCAACTCCAAAACAGAGAGTGTGCAAATTATTATTAACATCCTAAACGAGCTCATGAGCTCTTAAGGACAGGATATACAGTTTTTGCTA
>JAGDQP010032627.1:6711-21176 GCA_022664845.1 Lepisma saccharinum | reverse complement strand
TTATTATTTCCAACTCAGTATTGAAATAATGTCATGCGTTGAAAGTACCGCCAATCAAACTTGATAAAAACAATGATCATGAAAGAGATTCGACCTTAAAGTCCCTGGATAATTTGAAACAAAATTCAGCTGTGAAAATAACCAGGACTGTAAACTGAATATCTCTTATGATCATCACAAACAGTTCCAGAAGTTTTCGGTGTTCTATGGAATCTATAAAAGCACTTCTAATTTTAATTTAATTTTATTTAATTGGCATACCAGAGGTAGGAAAATAAATTATGTCAAGTATTTCCATTCAGTGCAGTCCATTCAACTTGTTCGCAGACTTGTAGTGAAAGACCCATTGCTTTGTTTTTGAGCAGGCACACTTTTAATCCTGTTACAATCTTTAACATTACTGTTATTGTTATTTTGTTTACCTTTCTTTGTTGTTCCTTACTATGAACATTTGATTTCCAACACAAGCCAGTGTTTCTTAGCTTCATTTTCTTTGTACTGAACAGATATCCTGTCAAAACACTTTGTTTTAGTGTCTTTGTAAGAACTGATTTATGGTAACGTTTAAAAAAAATGTTTAGTCTTATAGTGCCTGCGAATGCTGACATGCAGTTTCCTGCTTCTATTCATGAATATTTCACTCTGAAGGAAGATAAAATAACTTGAAATTCTGAATTTCATGCGCACTTTGACAATACTTTCGTCAATACTCAAATACAATGGCGTTTTTGTATGACATAGTACGATTTTCGAAATCTTAGAAGACTCAACCTGTGTTTTCATAAAATTATTCTGTCATTTTTGTTTTCTACAATTTCTCTGCACCTGTACAAGTTCGGATTTTTTTTTCTTAAGGAAATGATACTACAATGGATGTACTTTTAAACTATATCAGCTATGATTTATAATTCTGAATGGTTTTGCGACAGTCGAAGAAATAAACTTCAAATCGCTGTCCTGTAGCAACGAGGGGAGTTGACAGAATACAACAATTCTCACGCTACGACATGCTTTCTGAAGTATGACTAACCGCTTTGACACCATTTTTCTTATCCGTCATCCTTAATGGTACTATATACAAATACGACAAAACATTGTGCAATTTGGATTCCTTACATTTAAGTAATGATGCTAACCCACATGTCATAATTCTTCTTTACATATATATGATAATTTTAGTGAAATGTTTCTCATTTGAACATGAAGTTTGGCAACACTGTCACTTCATGTAGCGAACCTTGAAAGACAGCGATGAGGGAAGAGGTCGGTCACTGTAACTGCACAATTCCCTATTGGTCATTCATCAATGTCCTGTTGTTGTTGCTGTTGGCTCCCTTTTCAGGCGAGCTTGAAGTAAACAAGATGCTGAGAGTGTTTAGAGGGAAATGCGTGTTTGTGTGTGTGCATTTTACATGTGTGTGTGTGTGTGTGTGCAGTCGATGTATATGTGGGTAATGTGTATGTGCAAAGAGTAGGTAGGCTGGAAACTTGCAATCTCTCTCTCTCTTTCTCTCTCTCTCTTTCTCTCTCTCTCTCTCGTGTCGTGAGTGAAATGGTTTTATGTTCAGCAGAGAGAGAGAGACAGAGAGAGATAGGGAGAGAGGCGCAACTACACAGAATACAACATAGAACCAACACAATTCTTCTTCCTCATCTTCTTCTCAAAAACCCTCGTCGCCGTGGACTAAGCCAGCCAAGCTTCAACGTTATCAAATTATCCTCGAGTTAATGTATTCAATTTCCTTAATGACTTAGCGAGTCCTTAGCCCTTGGAGTGGACAAAAGGATAATGGCCATTAGTGTGGGCGCAAGAGCGTTGAACTGACAAGAAAAATACAAGAATAGTTTGGAGGGAAAAACGGTGAGCTGGTTTTCTAATACTTAATTTTATAATTTTATTATTTTAAATAAAATGATGCGTACGCTGTATTCTTTTCGGGGGCTTACATGCGAATCTGGTCAACAGCCATAGCTCTGTTCGTAGGGCGTTGACTTTGCAGACGGAGGGACGTGAATTCGTGCCCAGAGGCCTCTGATCCTGATTAAGGTCTTATCTAGTTTCTCTCAATTGTACCAGGAAAATACTGGGATGATACCTTGAATAAAGCCAAGGTCAATTCCTTCCAAGATCTGTCTTTATGTTGTTACTATTTTCGTTATTATCATACTGTGTTCAATGTAAAAATGGTATCTAAACTCAAAGCTCTTATTACCTTTGTGTTAGAGGAAACCGTATTCGAATTGGTCAGTCCATTCCAAATGTATTTGGAGTCCCATTACCGAAATTCGCTCCAGAGTCAAATCAGCCAAATACTCCAGAAGTCCACTTCGCTCCGCACATTCTTCGTTCTTCCGCACACACAGTAGAAGCTAAAGTCATATGAAATGTATTTTAAAGGATGGGAAATGGGAAAGCTGTTTTGCTAGTGCTCTGCTGCTGGCCATTTCGATGCATTTTTCCAGGTTTTTTCCCCCTCAGTTTCATTAGGTAAATGCCAGGATGATACCTCAACAAGACCGCCACTTTCCTCATCCCAGCTTCCTGAAGAGTGACCACCAATAACTGTCATCCTTCAAAGAATGCAAAGTAATCTCATCAGTTTTGGGGATACAGCATAACAGTATCCCCAAAACTGATGAGATTACTTTGCATTCTTTGAAGGATGACAGTTTTGGGGATACTGTTATGCTGTGTAAATGAAACCAAAGCGTCTGATTTCTTAACATTAAAGGAGTCTTTTAGTGCTTACTCGTCATGTGAGACCACGTTCCTTTTGCTTTTAAAACCTCTGATTATTCTTCATCTGGTGTTCACAGGAAAACACAAAGAGAACCGAGAAAACTAGATCATTTCTTTTTAAAAGATCGTTTCTTCATTTTGAAGTTTTTCTCCCTCACCCTCCGTTTCCTGAGTTCTTCCAGTTACGTGGGTCACTGAACGATGAATCTCATTATTTCATAACCGATACAAGAATCTTTCTTTCTCTTACTCTCCTTCTCTTTCTTTCATCCATGTCTTCTTTCTGTTCTTTCATCCTCTTAGTATGCATCACTATCGATCTTCTTGTGTTTTTATTCCATTCTTCGCCCCTTCGTTCATTCTTGTCTTTTTAGGTTAAAAAAAAGGAACATTTTTGTTTTTACAAACTGTGTTCTGTGCTGTTTTTTTTATTTCTTCTTTCAAAATTCTGAATTTCAAATGTTAAAACAACACAATCTACAAAAAAAAAAGTTCAAAAAAGATAGCATGAAGTCATCCCTGCAGAACTTCTGGTTGCAATCTTTAGTTGCTACATATCTTCTTCGTTTATATTCTTCTTTATCGGTTAGCTGTGTAGAATGAAATTAAAACTGTGAGTCATCTTTGTAAGAATTATTCAGAATGTTTGATAATCTAGTAACAGATACCAGAGTTGGTTATACTGATTAATGGTTTTAACTATTTTATCTAAGATCCGACAATAAAACCAATAGTTTAGAAAGATTATAACCGAATAGATGATTAGTTAATCGTTTACGATGAGTAACCGATGTGAGATGGGTTCGGTAAACTTGATTGAGATGATCAGGTCATACGTCACATTTCAAAACTCCGAAGATATCTGAAATATTAACAGCCACAGATAGCAAATTTCGGATAGTGATATCACCTCATTAGTAAATGGTTTTGGGCTACAGAAGTTCGAAATTACATGTTGGTTTTACAAGGTGTTCGTAAAGTATTCCCCCTGATTACAAACTGGATTTAAACTGGTCCCGAACTGTTAGAAAAGTAACCAAACTTAATGAACAACAGGAAACCACATCATTAGTCTCCACGTGGTCACCCGTAGCACGTCATACGTAGCACATCTAATCGATATTCAATTTCCGTCCGTATATTAGCCAACATCACAGGAGGGATCGATACAATGACTATGGATATCCATTATTGCAGAGTTGCAAGATCAGGTAGACGAGTTCTGTAGACATTGTTCTTGGCATAACCCCATAGAAAAAAAATCTAATGGGGTTATATCAGGAAAGCGTGGAGGCCAAGCTCAATACCAGAGAACAGACTGCGCTTTTTCCCGATTATTGAACATTTCCGGTTTCCTGGACACTGCAACTGCTACACTACCTAGGTACAACCATGTCACTGAAAAAATAAAGAACTTGGTTAGTTTTCCAAGATTTTGGCACTATTTTCACATCTCTATCTAAATAAAGTTTGTAATCAGGGAAAGAATCTTTGAACATTGAAAGAATGTAACAAATCGGAGATCAGTAATGTCGTTCAGTTCATTTTTCACTTGTACAGATAAAGAAACTCAAGTCACTGTGCACGTTATTCCGCTCTATCACTAAGATCACTAACCCTTATAGCTCAATTAATTTTCAAGCTCGGTAAACTTCCCCTTTTTTTTCTACTAGCTTCATTGACACCAACCGGGTTGAAAACTGAATGCATCATTAGAGAAAGAGACGGGTGTTTCATACAAACATTTAGGAAAGTAGCAAAAACTGTTTAGCATGGTAACCAACAATAGTCGCGCTTGTTTCTTCGTGAACATGACCCCCACTTGAGAGCAACGCGGATTTGAATCTTGCTGCCAACCATCCTGATGTTTACAAGCATTTTCGTAAGGTTCACTAAGAGCATGCCGGAATGGTACCTCCAATAAAAATTCCCTGACTACCCAAATTTACACATCCATTCCACGAAACCTCCCTCTGACTTATGACGGTATCTCTCTCACCCATAAATATTAATCAGATACAAAAGAATAAGTCTAAAACATGGTTTGTTAACATTGTAACATTAAAGAATCATCACGTAGAATAGTAACATATAAATGTTTATTTTGCTTTATGTCACGTAGTCACTTACTTCAGAGGAATGCAAAATTTGTATCTGAACAACCCTGATAATGGAACTGCGTGTATGTATTCTGTGTTTTAACATGCAGTACAAATGTACAGAGAAAGCTGTTTTGTTTATACCAGCAAAAGCTCTTTGTTTATCTCACAACACAAGAAAGATTACTGTGAACATCTAAATAATGAATTTCATTTACCCTGAGTACCTTTGCACACATCATCACAGAAAACAATGTACAAGAACTTCTGTTTGCTTTTAAGAGATGGCGGTTTTCGAAGCTAGAAGAAAAAAACGAAATGGTAACAACGACGTTACAAAAGGAAACAGTGAGCGAGTGAGCAGGTTTCTCTCACAGATTCCCCTTGATAAATCGTTCATAAGACTATTCGAGAGTCCAAGTTTGTCTAGTTTCTCTTTCTGTGTGTATGTTACAGACACTGTGTTTGGTCAACTTCAATTTTACCACAAAACAACCACCTTCTGACCATTTGGAAGGCTGGCTGAGCGGGTCCCCAGAAGGCAGTAATTCCACAATGAGAGAGGTCTAATGGCGGTAAGCAAGCAGCTGAAGGTATCCTCTTTTGCCAGAGTTTACTGCAGGATTAGCAGACAACCAATAGCAGAAAGTTGAAAGAGAGAGAGAGAAGCTCCCTTACTATGTAAATCTACTGAGTATGTACTATGTACTGTGCAAGCGACCGAAGAAAGAGAATAGATACACCTGAACTTGTTTGCTTACACTTAGCACAGGTTTGCAGTGACTATTTAGTAACGGTGACGAAATGTCACAGGAATTCAACTTCAGTGGTAAGTACATATATCGTTTCTAGGTGATTTTCATCTACGAGATCTGCTTCTTGATCCTCTGTATCACTACGAGTGTACGAATAAACATACTTCTTATAATAACAACGCATATGAATTAGATTACGCGATGTACAAATAATCCTAACTAGAGATATAGGTGAGGGTCTTATGTCAGATCAGATAACGACTGGGTAATATCAATGAGCTACCCACGTACTAATATTCCATAAGGGTTCCCCGTAGGACCAACACGCCATAAGACCATCACTTCGTAGAACCGGCGTTGGACCAAAACTGCTTCGAACCGACACGGCATTACACCGAGAAAAGTTTTTTTCCTGGGGTGTCGCTTGCCTGTACGTTGAAATTTATCTAAACCAAACACAGTAAATTGCTACAGAATAGTCTACTAAACACTGTCCAAAATTAGCTCAAAACGTTGTATATAGAAGGCTGAAGGACTACCTACTGAAGAAAACAATGTTATTGTTGCTGAGGGTTTTGGATTCAGATCTAAATACTCAGCTGCTAACCAATTGGTGAGATTCATTGAAATTATAACGGACAAGTTTAACAAAAAAAAAAATCAGATAACAGGAGTGGCTCTGTCGGACGTTGAAAAGCATTTGACCAATAACGGTATATTTTTTTAACTGATACAGGCGAAAAAGCAACCTTTATACGAACCATGCCTAAAAGAGCGAATCTTTAACGTTTGCACAAAAAAAAAAAAAAAAAAAAATCGACCAGAAAAGTAAAAGCGTGAGTCAGTCAGGAATCATTTATTGATCCAGCACAATTTCTATTGTATGTTAATGTCATCGCAAAGTGTTGCAAAACCAAATGAGAAATGTACGCGGACGACATGAGAGGAAATAAATAAATTAAGCATGTAACACAGGATAATTTACTATTCTCTACTGTATGAGGGATAATTAGCAAGGTAGCAATTTCGTGCTTACATCATCAGCGTTTGCCTGGATTACTAATTTGGATTGTTAAGAATTAGTAATTTGGAAAAAGCATAGTATTGATTTTATGAAATAATTGGAAAATAAAATAAAGAATAAATATGATAAGTCTTTTACGTAACGGTATTCTATTAAGAGAAGCTTCTGTTTAGAGTAGACTCTTTCGCAGGAAGATGGATACTTTTTTAGTGAGTTGAAATCGTAAGCTTATTCAGAAACGTCATTATTTGTTATAATAATGAAGAAATAAAGAAGAATGCAAGAGACATATATATATAAAACAAATTCAGAATATATGACGTTATATGAATCAGCAAATATCTTGTATTACCTTGCAATGCATTCTTTACTTGTCATTCTTTTCTCTGGACCGTATCCTTCCCAGCTCTGTTTTCCTCCAATTCTCTTGTGCCAGAACACAACTTAGAAGAGCAATATAATCCACCGACCTCTGAATATTCATTGTTATGAAGCCTGAATTGTCTAACTGTAGTTTCAGTTTCTTCCCTGCGTTTTGAAAACAAGTCTTTCATTACTCCGTGAGCACGAGAAGATAAAATTCGATGACCTTTATAATTTTACGTCGTATGCCCTGTCAACCCCTGTCTCCCTTAATAGATTTATTAACTTAAAATATGAACGGCAGATCTTGCAGTGTTACCTATTTGAAAGGAATAGTATACTATACCTAGAATGAACCTCTGCTTAGCCAAAAGGCTTTTCGGTATTGTTTCGATTCCCGGTGGTGAGATCATGAAGTCTCTGTATTGAGACAACATTGCGATGAAGTTATTTAAAATAAAGAAGTAGCGAATTTCGGTGACGAAAGACTGAAAAATTTTCTAATGGTCAGTACTATTTGTACTGACCATTCAAGAGTTAATTGAACTAAAGTCATCTGGAATGTCATGGCCCGGTTTAAGTTGTATCGCCAGGTAACTTAAAATACACACAGGTACTATACTTATCTCGTTTTTGGTACTTATCTATCAACACCACTCATCATTTGAGTGTAACTGAGCGGGTGTAACTCAGCATTGAACTGGTAAAGCACTGAATTTGCATTCGAGAGGACCTCGGCTTGATACCAGCAGCCGAATATCCTGAGTGGAGTATTCCAGGATTTTTCCTCTGTCACACCAGGCAAATGCGAGGATGGTACCTTCAACTTAAGCCCTGAACGACTCCAGTCTGCATCTTTCCCCTACCCTTTCTGAGCATGGTGCCTGAAGACTACAAATAAATTTGAAATTAACTTCCACTTTACTGTACTTGAAGTGTATCTCATAAAATAATTACGTAGTGCTTGACTTAATTCAATTATTCAACTGACATTCCGTTGCATGAATATTATGATAATTTGAAGTGATGTTTATTCTGTGTCTTCCAAATTAATTTAAAACCATGCGTATCAGTATTTGAGTAGTAATGATTAGAAAGAGAGCGACAGATCAAATTTGTATCGCTACTCTTGAGTTTCAAAATACCTTAGTTAAAACAATATTGTTTAGTTTCTGCAACATAAAAGCACATTCTTATATATATATATATATATTTTCCTCATTAAGCGACCACACAACATGAAATGATTGTCTATCTGCGTGAAAGTGAGTGAAAGAGTTTTTTTCCAGTGTCCAATGCAAAATGACTTAATAGGGTGGTTTTATGGTACTCAGACGGAGGGGAGAACGGATTACTGAGAATGTGTTTGAATTGAATGGGTCGCTTCTCAAATTACTTGCTCTGTAATCCTACTTCATGGCTACTTTACGAGCGTCAACGCTTTTTGTAAGCCTCTCTTTTAAAGCTCACCCTCTCTCGGTGTTCGTTGTATTTTTCACCAGCATTTTCTCCCCTTACACACATACATATAATGCTTTACTCTCTTGGTATATCGTATGAAGTGTACTTGAAAGAATGCTTATTCTGATAGAGTTAAAGCTTTCCAATTACTTTTAAGAACCAGTGTTTATCACCTATTTATGTTGCTTGCGTTGCTATTGGTAACAACTCACACTAATAAATAACAATTACGTTAAAAAGATCTGTTTAATGTTGTGATTTCATATCTAAAGCCACTAAACTGCACTATTATTGTTGTTTATTGACTAAAGTGGCCTAATACAATAGTATCATCTATTCTTAGTTGGATCGTCTCGAGATCAACTCCTGAAGGCCACGAGTTTATTCTTTCATTCAAGGGTACCTATAGAATATCTGATATTATATTCATATAAATAGGGTGCATACTGAATAGTGTCTTTAATACACCTGTAGTGGCGGCCGGGATGACTATGACGGAAAAAAAAATACTTGCCTTTGTACAAGTAGTTTATTGCTGGACAACCTGACATACAGGATTCAGTTCAGTAATATATTTGTCGCGAAACTAACCATTACTAACTATATCAGGACCGTTGAATTACTAGGATAATGACGTCCATAGACCACGTCAGGGAACTAGGAGGTCTGAATAGGTTCAACGAAATATAAATTCTTTCAGTCTCAGTATCAAATAGTAACGGAAGACCAATTTGTGTATATTGACAAGTCTTGAGAACGATGTAATAGGTTGAATCTACAGTTTGTAGATCCGGAAAGGCAAGTTTGTTCAGCTTCTACTGCAAGAAAATATATTTTAAGTGGGTTATACAATCACATTAACTTGTATAATTTTAACAGAAAACTTCTTTAAGGGCTTGTTTTCCTGCGTGTAACTTGAAACTGAGTCACGAGATGGAATTAAAGTTCGCGACTGGTTTGCCCTCTCTTGAGATTTCTTACAACTTTTTCTATCAGATTTTTACTTGCTATAAAGTAATACTTATCATTCAAACTACAATTCAATTGCTTATGACTTCGACACTTGGTCTTCTTTGCCTAATTTCTCACGTACTTATTTCCTCTTAGGTTTGATTCTCTTGTTAACTAAAGACTCCGTCTCTTCTACAACATCCACAGAATTTATGACAAGACCTTATTTAAACAGAAAAAAAAAGTTTTAACACAGATTTCTTTGTAAATTGTGTATATAAGATTAGCAAACCAAGTTACTTAAAAGAGAAGAGAGGAGGAGGGGTAGTACCAACTAAGTGGAAAGTTTCTTTGTCATTGCTTACTTCAACGAGCTCCACGTGCAGAAGGACTACCTAAAGAAGTAATAGATAACAGGAAGAAAGTAAAGAGAGGGGACAAAGAAGTAATCTTTTTTTAGAATTCTTTTTCTGGCTGTGCCTCCCGTGTGTTGTTAATTATATTAGGGACATCGAAGGGGGGGCCCCCGCAAAAAAAGGAGGAACTCTTCTTAATAAGATTTCTTTTTCTAAATGTTAATTTTAATTGGTAATAACAAGGTCTAAGAACTTTTAAAGACTACTTTTTTATCTCCAAACTTTAGTAGTTTGACTTAATGAAAAGAATTTAGTTTCTAATCCATGATATAAAAAAGAATGTCAATGAGATAATTTCTGGAATGTTTCCTTTCTTTATTTTTCTGATATAATTCAGACGTTTAACCAACCACTAAGATATAATGAACTTTATATGAAGGACAAGAGGTCTTTTCTGCTAGAAGAATAAAGCAAAAGTTTGCCTTCTTCAAGAACTTGACGAAAAATTCGAGAAAGTATATTTTTTACTGGGTAGTTTCTATGTAAAGTTTATTGGACGTCAGTGTCTTTTTTTTTCTCGAAACAGCTTGATTCATTTATAGAAAAGAAGATTGTACCAGAATTCCATATGTTCAGACTATCGTTGATCTGTTAGGTGTGATGATAAAACCGAAATTTATTATTATCCAACAACCGTGGTCTATTGGTGCAAGTTACTTCAAGACTGTAGAGAGGAAGTCGTGTTAGTGCTTACACATTCAAACCCTACTATTGTGAATGTCTTTGTAATTATCCTTGACGTAGTTAAACAGATTCCATAGGTGTCCCCCCCCCAATTTGATGCGGTGAATTTATTATTGCCTATTTTCCCACAACTCTGCAGGAAACTTAATACACCATCATATAAATGAAAATCGAGGCTTATGAGGCATGTTTCTTATCATCACTATTTTCACAACTCTGTACCAAACTTGTTTTGTGAAATTTAGCACTACAGGGGAAAATCAAGGTTAGTCCAAAACTTGATATAAACTTTCGCGCTATTTGGGTTACTACTACCGGTAATTATATTTTATCAACCATGAATGACATAATAAATGGAATGGCAAACTCTTCACAGATTGCAATTAAAAAGTAGGAGACATGTAGTACCATCTGGTGTTGTTTGGTTAAACTACTTGAGAATTTAATATAGTCTAAAAATCAAATTCATGTCTATATTTAAAAAGAAAACCTTTGTATTTCTCTTGCAAATAAAATGAAAATAGAAAAAAAATATATTAATGAAAACTTGTGACCACAGAGGCGTGCGGAAAGATAATTACAATTCTATAGTCACTATCAGCATTGAAAATCACACTATAAAAAGTACGTACAATAAAACAAAAAGGAAAAGAGAAAAGAAATTATACGAGCTCTACTGGTTCAATTACATTTTATTTTTTATTTTATTTTTAAAAAAGAAGAAAGCCGCATTAACGATAAATAGATAGGTTCTATAATTTTATCTATGGTAATTACCTGTATGTCAACATACCCCTTTCTCCATCACCAACAGGAGCGATAAATTGTCATCAGATTGAAAAAAGGGCTTCCGATTTTTCTGTCCTCCATGAACTATTTTAGCGTGAATAGATTTGAACGGAGGAAAAAAAGAAGGGGGGGTTTCGGATAATGTTACAATAGGGGATGCATTGATATATATACCCTAATGCACAGATAAAGTCATGTGTTTAGATATCATTGAAAATGTGAGTCTCTCCTTCTCTGCCTGACACACAAACACATTCACACAGACTCGTAACCCTTTAATTAATGCCTTTGTTCTAGCATCACTTGTTACTGATTTTCTTTTTTTTTATTTTCTTTTTATTTTTGTGTGTGTGTCATGTCGGTTGGCTGGAATGTAGACAGGAAAGGGAGCGGCTAGCAACTAAAATTTAAAAGACCGAAAAAAAAAATCCAATTTTCTTTCTCATGTGCGTTTTTGAGGTTTAATATATATTTTTTAAAAAAAAATCAGCGTCCTTTGAAAGCAAATATTATGTAGTGATTAGCGAAACTTAAAAGGGGTACCTTTCACTCAGCAACAAAACCCTCTCCATCGCATTTTCAATCTGCTTTTTTTCTTTTGAAACGAATAAGTGGAACGTGAAAACATGTCGTATTACGATGCGAAAAGCTCTTACCCATCAGATTTTCGTGCAAACACGAATGTAAGGTTGCTAGATTATTAGAGATTGTTATGAAAGTTTTTTTAAAAAATAGTGAAATATTCCATGTAAATGTGTGGCCTTGATTTTAAGTTTTCGATTTTTTTAAAAAACAATTATGTTAAGCGGTGCATATTTCGTAGATATTTTAATATTCTACGACGAATAGTTCAGGTAACAATAATAAAGTTGCCATTTCTAGATTATGGTAGGAATCGTGTAATTTTGACGAGTTTGAATTTCTTTTGTCTTCGAGCCAGAACGTATTTACTGTAGAAAGCCGTTGAGTTTAAATGCTTACGAGATGATGATGATGATGTTGATGGGTGATCCACCCGAAAGCAGATCCTGACCCGGAGATCCTGGGTGGTTTGCCATTTTCTTCTGTAGGATGAAGACGATGTCATATAAGGACGAGACCTACAGTTTAATTTACGCTACGAACCACTTGTGTCCCTAGCGGGAATCGCACCGGGAACCCCTTGATTACAAGGCAGCGAGCGTTTGCACTCATCCAGAGGGAACACTCCTTAGGAGATAGTAGAATGATCATCTCTATTCTGATATTTTCTGAATATGCTGATAATTTAGTATCCACCCATTTGTATTAGTGTGCGTTATTGCTCAAACTTTCAGTGTCTTTGCTCCAAGTAACTGCTCAATTAATATCAGGGATTCCACCAGGATTTTCAGTATGCGGGAGTGATAAAGTCAAAATTGGGAGAATGTAAGTAGAGTTTTGCACGGTTTCTATCGATTTTAGCCCCAAAGATGTTACAGTTAAAGGGGTGTTCTTGAGGATTTGGGGGGTGACACCTCCCCCACAGACTAATATAGGAAAAGAAGCGACAATTTGTTGACTCCAAAGAGAAATTACTTTAACATATTAATTAGGGATCGTCATTCCACTTGAAATTATCAAATGACATGCGCTGGACCAGTCTGTAATATATATTTTTTTTCTATATTTTCATCAGAGGTAACGTTACTAATGACCTGCTAAAAACTGGTATTATTTTATTTCGCATCTTCCCCCATCTTGGAATTAGCAGTCATATTTAGTCACCACAGCAGAACAAAAATACAATGCAATACTTAGTTGGGGATAAAGGCTCCTGTTTGCATTCTATTACACATACAAAGTTTTAATTTGTACTGTTGTAATGTACGCTTACAGGAAAATGTATGTACATTGGGAGATACGTATTTTTTATTAGTAGGATTTTGACAAGCTCATTATTAGCCCCTGAAGTAAGCGGTCTTACTAAATTTAGACGATGATAAAATTGATGTGAAACCACACGTTGGCGATTGCGTTAAAAGAAGTATGGATAATGGTGATTCTGCCTTGGTAAAATGAGGCCTGAGTAAAAAGTTGCAAAAGCGGAAACATTTATGAAAATTGCAAATTTCAAGGGTTAATTTCTGAAAAAGGGAATCTCCCCTCTCCCCAGAAAACTGAAATACTAGAAACCCTATTAGTAGTTAACAAAACCCGTGAGTTTCATTTTGCGGTTTACAATAGTGTTCATGTCTGGAGAAATAGCACAGCAAAGAATGGCAAACAGTATCAAAATTATAATGATTGATATTTGGGTGATGGAAAGGTTTAGAATAACTTGGCTCTATCCTAGTAATGATAATGTGCTCTTACTTGTCAACTGCGTCCCACTTTCCCCAGTGTGACCAGGATTATCCTTTCGCCATCCATTAAAAATTCTGAAGCTAAAAATCGCGAAGAAACGTTATTGAAGGACTGATTACTTAAAAAAAGGAAAGAAAGAAAAGAAAATCAGCCCGCCTTCTATCCCTGCCTCTTCGCAAGTCTAGCATTTGCCAGATGAAGGAAAGCTGTTGGTCCTCCTCTTCGTTTCCTTGATGATCGTCTCACAAACACAGATGATCCCCAGACCTTTTGCACGAAGAAGAATGGAATGAGAGAATTCTTATTCTAGTTCGGTTCCTATTAATTTACGCGGGCCGTATTTCTTTTATTTATTTATTTGATATTTCAATATATTACGGTGATAAGGACAAACATATACATACAGCATATACCAAGCCGCCGTAGCTCCGTGCTTGCCGGTCCAGGTGGTCGTGCTCGCTTGTGCGGTAGTCTGGCGATCCAAGGATCATGGGTTCGAATCCCACCTCGAGCATGGATGTGATTTAACTATGCTGTCAGTAGTCAATGATGCAAGAACCAGTACACACAAGTATAATACAAGTTACAACAAGTTGAACAAGAAAGAAAAGCAGAAAAGTAACACTTATTATTATAATTTTAGGAAGGCAAATTTTCTGATGTTGTATCAGGAACTACAAGCTATTGCTTGGGAATTCTTACAAGTGTATCGGAATGTTAATAACTTAGTGAGTAAATTCTATGATATTGTCTATGAAATATTTGATAGGTGTGTTCCTCGTAAAATAAGTACTGTTTCAAAGTATCCGTGTTGGTTCACCAAAGATATTATTAGAAAACTTAAGGTCAAGGCATATT
>JAGDQP010032626.1:0-21177 GCA_022664845.1 Lepisma saccharinum | reverse complement strand
GGAGCAAGTTATACTCATTTATTTATTTATTACATACGATTACAGAACGTTCATTAGACGACAGTTTACTATTTTCTTAAAATAAGATAAAATTAATTTATGGGCTTAAAGTTTTATTAAACATAATTTTCTGGTTGGTTAAGATTTTCTCATTCTAGTAGCACTATCGCTTGTAATGGCACAGCAAGAAAGTGCACAGCAAGATATGGCTGTATTAAGACTTTTTGGTGTCCTAGGGCGACCATCACTTGTTTGTGTAAATCAACACAACAAAATGTTGTTGACTTCGGTGATTGAATACAATGGATGTGCTTCTAATGCTGATTCAACACAATATTAGTAATATCATAGTGTTGAATCACCGAAAACACACATCAAACGATGTTAACAAAAAAGTGGTTGTCTCCTCAGGACACCGAAAAGTGTTTAATTAACACAGTCAATTTTTGCAGTGTACCAAACTTGCCATTTATGGAAATGTGGAAATTCCCAGGCACCTATAGATACTTCCCCGAAACCTTACTTTCTTCCTACTTTCTAGGGGCAGAACTTGTTAATAGTTTGCTGAACGATATAAAATAATTTTAATCATAAAATAGAATTGAAAATATCATAAATTTCAAATTAACTTAATGGAGTCTGAACTCAGAACACTATACAAAATTTTTGAACTGACTTCTCAGTAACGCCCAACACTAACATATCCAACATCTTTGAATAGCCAGGATCATCACCTGGCATGTTAGAGCTCGTTGTTCATTACAATAGAAATTAATGTGGTGTGATCAATAACTATTAGATAATTTGAAGCCACAAAAACCGAGATGGCATAACATTATCAGACGTAGAGGACTTTCAATAACTCAGGCAAATTTAAAACGGTGAGTAATAGCACTTTTACCAAATCTTGTGTTGGATGTCGAAAATTACAGAAATAGTATATTTTAATTAACATTAATAGATAATTGTGCAAGAATTCCTATCAAAGAAAAGGTATGCTCGGTAAACTTTCTGTTCTGCATTCTCCCAGCATCATCCATACGGCTTGAGCCAAAATTTTCTAAAAGTCTTTCAAAAATTCAAATTTAGATTCACTTTGATAGGTAATCTTGGTAATCAGGCTTATTAATATATATATATATATATATATATATATATATATATATATATATATATATATAGAGAGAGAGAGAGAGAGAGAGAGAGAGAGAGAGAGAAAATAATAGACAAATCACAATCAAGAATGGCATTTTAGAAAATGGGTTGGATAATTCTTAAGAATATCTATCAAATGAAGTAATCCATAATTTGAAAATATGTGTTATTGATGAGAAATTTGAAGTTTTGGGCTATGTCGGCTTAAGTTATTGACCTTCAAATACCTCGGATAAAAGAATTAACTTCAAAATCAAAATTCATTTAATTAATGTTAATGGTAGATGATCGGCTTCTCAAAATTTCAATGTTTTCTTGATCGGTATTTTTTTTTTTAAATGTGTATCTTACGATTGGCTTACTCGCGCTTTTTAACTTTGTATGTAAGTGCGTGTGTGTGAATGTGTGTGTGAATGCGAGAGAGAGAGAGAGAGAGAGAGAGAGAGAAAGAATTATCTTTTATTGACTTTCTAGAGAAACTGCTTCAACTTCATAAAACAGAGTACGTTCACAAGAAACAAAACTTACATAATAATACGTACAATAAAAGCATTCGTGTTTTTACTTTCGAGGTGGTTTACACATACTTTGTTTGGTTGGTATAAATTGGCGTATTTGTGATTACATACACTGAAATAATTATGGTTAAGGAAATGTAACGGGAGAATCCCAAGTAGCTTCTTATGGAATGATTGCAGTGAAAAGCATAAAAACATACATTCAATATATAAAAATATAATAGTATTTCGTATACAATCTTAAATCCAGGGGTAAAGTACCCCCTTGCCCCTCCATGCCGATGCCCTTGACTAAGACTAAGGATGAACTATAGTTGTTTTCCTTTTCTGATTATGTACTTCACTACGTGCTTTTGATGCTACGTGGTGTGGATTTGTTAGAACTAGAAATAATCTCATTGAATCGTCAGACATGTCAAGGGAGAGTCATGTGAGAAGTTTTACCACTATGTGCTACAGGAAATCAATTCATCTCTTCTTTCAATAATATGTTATGTTGAAAAATACAAACACAAGTGCTGATGCAAGAACTTGACATTAACAGAAAGAACTTGACACAAATGATGACATTAACAGAAACTGGTGCTTGATAATATAACATATAATTTTGTTATTATTATTTGTGACCGATTTTTAATTTCATGGAGATGAACTCTGATATTATTGATGTTTAATAAGAAAGTCAGTTAATATAAAGCCAGAAAGTACATGACAAACATGATTGTGCCAAATAAATCGTTCGCCACTTCAAATTCGATGTGTCCGGCAATTTCTAAAAAGTCTTGCTTTTTCTTAGTTTTCTCCTGCATTTGATAATTTCTAGTTGGTAACCCTATCCGGGGAGTATCCAGAGAGCATTCCTATATCTTGCCCATATTAATTTCAAACTTTTACATGTATTTTTTAATATTGCGAAACTCGAATTTCAAAACTTCTGGTACGCTACCATTCTGTTCCTCTCGTCGACTGCTACAAGAATCAATCATATAAATCTTTGGTCCATATATTCGCCCCCATCCCATTTCCATGAGTTGCCAGGATACGTACATTCTACGTGAGCAAATGATTGTTAATAATTGATTCAAGTAGAAATCTAACATGATGAAAAGGAACGATTGTACATTGATATTTTGTTAATTGATTTCTAAATTAAATCTGATTTAGTACCAAAAGACTTAAAATAAATTAGTGATTTTAAATATTTATTGAGATAATTATGTTTGTGCTGCTTAATATTGTATATTCGAATATCCAGGAAGATTATATACAAGTTAACCAAAAAGGTTTTTGCCGTTCTAGAGCAGTGATAAACAGAGTAATACAGTAGACGGTACGTACCTTTAGGTTTCGAAGTAAGCTCCATCAGCATCTGCATCTAAGCATCTAAATCGTCGTGGAGGAACAGCACACCCTTGCGATTCACCAATGCAGGCTCCTTCTGCAGCAATGCACGGTGCTTGCAACTGCTGTGAGTAGAAGCTAGTAGTGATGGTCTGAGCAGGTGGAAGGAGCCCGTAATTCACCACTTGTCGACAAGACCACCATACAGAGAGCATAATTTTTCGTGGGTGCAGAGGTGGTCTTCAGGTGTGGGGAACAGAGTCACGTAGCGACAACCAATGCCTGGTACGCTTGGGAGTATCATAGAGGACCAACTTCCTACTGGGTATGTTCAGGTGCCAAATGAGCAAGGATAAACAGGCTGTCACTCGTTGTTCCTTGTTGGCTGCCGACATTGTGTGGGGTACCCACTTGCTTAACTTGTATGACTTTTCTATCCCATGCAGATACAGTCTGACTGGTTCAGCGGATACATGGAACCCTTTTGCAAGTTCATCACACGTTAGACCAGTGTATTCCTCGATAGTTGCTTTCAGGGCCTCGACATCCAACACATGCGAGGTTCATCAGCAAGGCTCACATCTCCCGAACAGAATTTCTGGAACCAATGTTTGGTGGTGCGTTCGTTCATCACATTCTCACCAACTGCGTGGCATGTGCGGCGACTTAATGCGGCAGCTGACAGACCAACTTTAAAGTCACACAACAAACACACGTGAACAAGCTGCTTGGATTCCTCCATTTCTTTTACACTGGACGAGCTATGACTGCTGTGTATGAGCACCGTACCTGTATTACTGAAGGTCGATGGTCAGATTAACTTCCGATTACTTAGCAAGCACGTGCTTCATCTCATGTCCTCTCTCTGAGCGCATGATGTGAAAAACGAAAAAAAAACTTTTTTGGTTACCTTGTAGCTTAGCATATACAAATAAGGGTTAAAAGTCATGGGATAGCGAAAGGGAACTAGTTGACGGCGTCGTAACATCGCAGCAAACCGGTCGAACGGCGCGAAACTGTTTTAGTGAGGTCAGTCGAACTTTTGTGACTGCAGTGAAACGTCGTGTACCGTGGTGATGGCAACCCGACAGGAATTATCGGCGTTTGAGCGTGGGATGATAATTGGTGCTAGACGGATGGGGGATGTGATTTCGGAAGTCGTCCGGACATTGAACTTTACTCGCTTCACAGTGTTAACCGTGGACCGTAAGTACCGCATTCGAGGCATTACGATCCATTAGGGACAACGAATGGCCGCTCACGGGTGTTGAACGACCGCGACCGGCGACATCTGGGCAGACTCGTCCGGGTAAACAAACAAGCAACAGTACGTGATCAATGCAGGACGTCCCAGGAACGTGTATCAGAGGCCGGTCAAAGCAGCGCAATTTCGTCTCCATGTAGTATCGCAGCCTAAAACGGACACGTGTGCCGTTACTAATCGCTGCCCATCGACGGCGGCAAGTCACCGCGGCACGGGAACACGTGGATTGGGCCTTAGAGCAATGGCAACATCTAGCGTGATCAGATGAGTTAGGTTTCCAATTGGTACGTGCGGATGGTAGGGTCAGGGTGTGACGAAAAGCCCATGAGTTCATGGACCCAGGTTGTCAACAAGGCACTGTGTAATCTGGAGATGGCTCCATCATGGTGTGGGGCGTGTTTACTTGGCATGGTTTGTATCCTCTGGTCTGCTTGAACCTCACATTGACCAGTCAGCGCTTCGTGACCATCGCCAGGCCATTGTGGACTTTGTGAACCCTACCAACAATGGAAATTTCCAGGGTGGCAATGCGCCATGTCATAGGACCGCAATAGTGTTCGACTTGTTTGAGGAACATTTTGGCATCTTCCAATGCATGATTTGGCCTCCTAGATTGCCGGACATGAACCTTATCGAGCACATGTGGGATATCATCGAATGGGTTATCCGTGCCCAGGATTCTCCACGTGTAACAACCACCGAATTGTGGACGGCAATCGAGACTGTATGGCTGCATATCCCTCCAGCGTACTACTAGCGACTTGTCGCGTCACTTTCACGTCGATTTGATGCACTTCACCGTGCTAGAGGGGGGCCACACGTTGTTTAACAGGTATCCCATGACTTTTGATCCTTCAATGTACATCTCCGACGTTGAACTGAATCAATTACAACCATATAGCTGTCGTTATTTTGACTGTTGTTGACTTAATCTTTTCTAGATTTTACTATAGAGGTTCATCTCTTCTACATGTATTCAGCAACTTCTACGTCGTTAATTTGTTCTTGGCAATGTCTTACTTGGTAACTGGCAGAACTGTGTACTGTCTGCAGAAATTCGACGAGGAAATATTTCTCAATGCCATTCAAAAATATAAGGTAAATAAGAACCTATATTAGCTTGAAAAGTATAAGAGTCCCACATTTAGTGTACATATAAAACTTCGCATACTGTTCAATTTATAATAAAAGTGATTCAATAAAGGATAACCTTAAATTATATGCCGGGACACGTATCGTTTAGAACTTAGGGGAAAGGATAATCGAAGTTAATTTTATTGAAGAAGAAAGTAAGTTTTCCACGTATCTTATTTTGTGTATACGTAGGCTCATAAGTTTTCTCCCAATTTTCAATATTAGGGCTGGATTTAGTGACGACAAGCGCGAACAATAGGAATAGAACGTGCTTTGTCCGTTTCTTGCCAAATTCAGATAATAGGACTCCATGTTTGATCTTTCAAAAGTCTTTTTAACTTATTGTTATGCGTGAAGAGAATATACATAGCCCGTCTATTATGAGCCAATCTTTATGTATAGGTACACGCAATACTAATTGTGAACTTTTAAAATGCTCTTCTGTAAAATTCAAGAAAATGAACAAAGCACGTTCTTCCTATAGTCTCCAAGTGCAAGAGCTACTTTTAATTTACATTCCTTAGTTCAAAAGTGAGATATTTTACTATTTAATCTGTATGAAGAAAATAAACACATTTACCCAAAGCTGGTTAGTGTTTCGCTTGCATCCGTTGTGAGAAACGAATGATAAAGCCAAATTATACTCTCTAGGTACTATTCCAGATTATCTTTGTGAAACTAGTGAATCCAGAAAACAACAATCACAAACAGAAGGCTGGGAGCGGAAGTGAAACTCATGCTGATCTGAAAACCAAGAGTTATTAGATAACTTTAATCTCCTTCGAACAGAAAATTATACTAAAACCAATTTACATGCGCTTTAACCGGTCTTTTTTTTTTCAATCGAATCACTTTAAATGGAAACACTCAGCATTCAAAAATTAGCAATACAGATATTCCATTCATCACTATGTTAAGTAAATTATTTGTTCACATTTCAAGTGAAAGAAGTACATTAAGTTAAATTTCCTTTTTGTTTTTGGATACTCAGCCGTCGACTCTCGGTATGTTACCATTCCTGGTGACATGGATGAGTAAATCGCCTCTTGTGAAGAAGTACGACCTCAACAGTATAACATTTGTCCATACGACCGGTGCTATTTTGACAGCCTCTACAGTCCAAGAATTTCTTAGAAGTTTCCCACATATTGAGGAAGTCCATCAGGTATGTATAGCCTAGTTAACTGACACGTAAATCTAACAGCCGATATTTGAAATTTCATAGAAACAGGAGACAGTTTAAAGTTGAGAATCTTTTTGGAGGTGATATAGACACACATAATAGCCGTTCAATACTTTCCGATATTTTTCTTCGGGACGCAGATTTGGTTTTAACTTCTTCATTTCTATTCAAATTTTCATAGACGACAATGCAAAAGCGATCCAAGTAGTTTCAAAATTTAAGATCCAGGAAATTGGAACTTTGTTTTCATTATATATTTATTCTGTCTTAAAATAGGAGGAGGTTTCGAGGAGACGACAACGAATTGAAACAGTGTCTCATTAAGTGCATTTCTTGATGTAGATGTGTGTATATGTGATATTTGTTATAACTCACGTAATCAAGAAGGTGATTTAATTTTATAGTTAAACAATCCTGTATAATGTATCGTGCCCTATACATTTGCGATGTATGCTTATCGGTTCTCCATTCTACTACATCAAGGCTTATAAATACTCTTCCGTGTCGAAGTCTTTACAGTATTCGACATATTGTTTCAGGTAACGATAACAAAGAACTGCAAGAACAAGGACGTATCTCCCAAAACCAGAATCTGGATCTTAAGTACAGTTGATATGAATGGCATTGCTTACTCAGCATTATTTCCTGGCTGCGAGTACAATTCTAACACTGTTTATACAAGAACGTTTGTTTATTCCGTAATGTTGGCTGAGCGTATTTGTACTATTGAATATATCTCTTCAAATTTTGAAATGTAAGCAAATCAGCATCAGGCAGAAATAAATTCATCAATACATGAATTTATTTAGTTTGCCTTTTGTATGTAAAGTTCGCATCCTCAGTAGCAGAATATTTTTGGAGTTTCATTATCGATAACCACAGTTACTATAACGTAAAACTATACAAACTAGAATATACATAGTATAAACATGAGAGGTGGTTACCAGTAGGCAACTAAACGCACAAGGAAGGTTGGCTGCAGACGACTACAAGGTTATATATAATACGTATGCATACTATAATAGTTCGGTGCTATTAGATTATTCCATGCATAATTTGCAACATTAAGTTAATCATTAATATTTTTCATCATTCCTGCGGTAATTGATTTTCATTTTTCTCCGCGCAGGCTCCTGAATTAGCATATCACCAACACTCTCATTATTAGGTCAGAAAAACTCCAGTTTCCTACTATACGTGGAAAATAAAATTTCGCTTCCCAAAATCATCTATTTAAGATTAAAATGAAACTACTCGTTTTGTAGTGGGCAGATAGAAACATTTTTTATGTTGTAAATATTGGTAAGAAGAACGCTCTTTATCGAAAAGCGCAAAAAGCAGGGACTCAGTTTCCCATGACAAGTAACTCCTCCCTAACTCAATTCAATGTAAAAATAGGATATATTCTCCTAAAGAAAAAAGATGTAGCTATATGAAATGAAACAGTGTTATAAGTTGAGAGTAGAATTTCGTGACTCGCAAATTCGCGACAATCAAGAAATCGCATGGATGTCCACACTTTCTGAAAATATATTTTTTAACTCACGAAATACTCGCAAAGTTTGGACATTTTGCTTCCATCCACGAATTCTGAGCACTACTCACGAAATTATACAATTTTTATTCATTCGTTCACGAAAATAATGCCTAAAGAATTGGTAAAAATATAATTCGTTTTCAGAAACCTATCATCGGATTCCCATGGCACAGAGAATGTAGTACACTCTCATTGACGGCAGTAATTTTGCGAACATTGTTTGCTATCTAGCGGGGAAATATATGCATTATCACAAGGCTATTCATTATCTGCGTTTGGCGGTATTCACTGTGAAAAACTTTGTGAAAGCAAGTTGAACATGTGAGATATCACGTCACCGTAAATTTCGGTATTGAAAAGAGTAAATCGAAGTTCCAAATGCAGGCTGTCAGAGATTATTTCAAAGTTTTGTGTGTGCTGCTCAACAATCGAACAAATCTGACCATGACAAATTTGGAAAACTGTGTTCATCATGTGCCTATGAAAATTCATCTGAGTGATTGAGAAATAAATTCTTTCATAGTTGTATATGTGTTTATTAAAATTTTGATACCTGCTTTTGCAAACGTATATGTGAAAGAAATGCACTTTTTTAGGTTAGTAGCATGTATTAGTGCAAGTTTTATGTCTTAAAACTTTAGTCATTCAATACAGTTATTTATTTTAGCTATTCAAGAAATGTACCCTTGTACTTATGAAATGTTACCTTCTACTCACGACTTTTTAACGTTTTACTTACGAAATTTAAACACCTTTATTCACGAAATTCTAGTTATAATTATTCTCAAACTTTGTTTGTCCTATAAAATGTTATATTATTGGCTGAAACTGCAGCTTGAAGATGAATCACTAGATCTTTTGAAAAGTGAAACATTATTTTTAGGTATATGTAACATGCACATTTGCAGAAGAATTCTCTGGAATAAAATTAAGTCCATTGACAAACATAACAAGATGCTAATGAGTGATGTTTTCTTTGTAGGCTTATGGAATGATTGAATTCTGGGGAGTCACTTCAACTACCGTAAATCTTTCTACTGGAGCCTCTTCAATAAAACATTTGACTGCGCACGAGAATAAACTGAAAGCAGGTAATTACGAGAACAGTTTTGATATTAATGGTGGAATGATTTAGTTACTCTCCTGAATGCTATAATGACCTGATATAATCTAACGCAACCTAATTTTTAGCCAAATTAAAGAAGATTGAAAATAACGTTATAAAAAGCCACATTCTCACATACTCCAGTCACCCAATGATGATTTTAAATATATAGATTCAGCCTAAATGCTAAATACATCGGTTGAAAACAAGAAAGTAGATCCATAATCTTGTTTTTCTATTTAGAATTAATATGAATTAATGATAAGTCATTATGGGCACGAACTTGAATTTAGTATTGAGAAAATTAATTACTGTCTTTCAGATAACCGTACAAAACTTCATGATATAATGAATTGTAGCTCCACATATTTTAATAGAACAAATGGAACTGTACCAGATGTATGAAGAGACTTTGTAACTTTATACCGGGAACTTTTCAAATGAGTAAACTCCCATTACCGTTTAGAATTTGCTGGTGAAGCAGAACTAGAAAGCTCATTAGGAAATTCTGTATACGGGGTAACTATGTAGTTAGTAGATCCAAAGTTAATTTCTTGAATTAGTATAAGTATTTTCCTCTTCTTTCAGATGGCAGTGCCTTGCACTGCGGTCAACTAATTCCACAGGCAGAAGCTAAGGTAATAAACACAATTCTGAAGAGTGTTTCTTTGACAACACAGAAACCTCGAAAGTAAGAATTTGACTGAGTAAACGTACTTTGGTTGGATAGTATTCATTGAACTCTATTTTGAATTGCAAGTAAAAATATTAAGACACAATTAGTTACAATTGGCATCTCGCAGAAAGAAATACTTTCATTCTGTCGGACTTAATATATGGTAACGGTCGTGTTTGAGATTGTCTATTGAGTATCTGGCATTAGTTCCTGACTAGTAATAGTGCTGAGTAATTACATTTTCTTTACAAATACTGTGCAAATGATTTAAATGTGCAGTGTCTATTATTAGCCATGAACTTGCAACTGAAGCAGGTCAGGGATGTTATCTATAATCTATCCCACAGTTTTGATGCTTAAAGTCACTTCAGATCTTGAAGTGCGATACTTCTCATTTACATATTTTGGTTGAGTTTGCCAAAACTTCGAATCAATACATGTACGTTTTTTGATGGTAATAAATTAGAAGTCTTTTGAAACTATAGATGTTCTTATTCTAGATACTTTCTACATCGCATGTTTAGCTATCTGCAGCATGTTACCAGATTGGAGAGACATAATGTGACACTGGTAAGAATGTTCATCTTAGAATATGTATTCGTCTCTTATAGGTGAGTTTGGACACCGGAATATTGTGCATGATATGCAAACTTTTCGCAGTATTAGTAACATGGGATGAAAATGTGAGGCCTCTGTCTAGATATAGTCCGAGATATTTAGCTTTCGTGCGAGGACATTGAGAGACCAAAGAAGTTTGAGACATATGACTAACCCCCGTTCAGTCACTCATTTAAAGCAAATAAACCTCGGGGTGGCCGAGAGTTCAGAGCGATCCGTTTCTGTTTGCGTCAAGTATTCAACTCCCGCCGGGGGGCATTCTACGCAGTGGTTCGGAGCCCACTTTAACAAAAACTATGCCTCTTCCTTAGAAGCTCTCCAGCTCGTTTAGGACGTTAATAACAATTCACTCACTTAAAGGAGATAACTTCATAGTTACAAGACTCGTGATTGGACTAGAAATAGGAACTACTTGTTACAAACTTGACATGATCACCTAGATCAAAAAGGGCGAATAGAATTATTGTATTGTCATATATATGGCATCATTTACTTAGAAAAACACTTACCGATAATTATTTAATTTCTATTAACGAATTGCGGCTTTTATATCCTAGGACATTAGAACAGTGAATGATGATGTTCCTCCACGAGCATACCGGTAGTTTTCTGGAAAAGAATGGGGAAGAAAATGTCTTCATTGAAAATATGATCCTAGCATTCGTTTTCGTGGAATGAACGGAAATATCCCAGAAACACTTTTCAATTGTAAGAATGATTACATCTTCAGCATAATATGAATCCACATCATATGCCGAACCTAGGAAATAGTGGGTATACTCGAGGACTTCGGAGTAGCACTCATATTCGAGTTCTATTGCCAGTTATCCAGACAAAGGTTCTCCTGAAGTTTTCTCAGTTTCTCCAGGCGAATGTCGGGATGATACCTCAACAAAGGCCAATACCTACCTCACCTCACCCGCGGAGAAATTATCGCCGAGAGACATCATGTCTCAAACATGCAAAAGCTGCCTGCTCGGTTCATTAAACGTATTATAAGACCTAAAAGAAAGGAAATAAAAGCAAAATTTCTCTTAACAACGAATAATAATAATAATTCTAATAGCATAGGAACATGTTGGTGTTGGAACATGTTCCGGGATAGTAAAATTAACAGTGACATTGTATTCCTTTACAGGTAATAAACATGGATACTGGAGAGATTTTGAATCCAAATGAAATTGGTGAACTCGTTTTCAAAGCTCCGTACACAATGAAAGGATACCTGTTGCAGCCTAAGGTATTTACTACTTTAAATAGGTATATGTAATACATAGTCATAGAAAACATCTTAGACTAATTAAGAAATAACTACAGTTCATGAAATACACACAGTTCATAAATTTACTTAGAAGAATATATGTACTTTAAATGAAAATACAAATAATGGAAATAAAATGCTGTTAGAAGGAATCACAAAAATCCACAATTACTAATACTATAACTTATCTTGAGAAAGAAAAATAAATAAACAATGTATTCTGTAAGTTGTAATAAATACAAATACGTTATAATTAAAGGATTGAAATTAAATTAAAAAACGCGTATGCAATGACAACTTGAACCAAATACCAAATGCATACAGAGGAAAATTCTATTAAATTGCTGTATTGATAGATATGAACGATCTTCAATTTTTCTCAACAGGGTGTGACAGGCGTTTTCAATGCAGCGAAACTCATACTACGTTTTCTTTTTTAAAAATCACAAACACATCAACTGCATCCTTAGACGTTGTCATTTGTAAAATATATACATGCCACGTTCCAACATCTGAATAGGAATGTTTCTGAATTCAATATAGATGTTTTTCAGTTCATTGTTTACAGAATTAATGTCAGTTTCACAGACTCACAGTATGGTGTCCGGACTTCTCAATGGAAATAACCGGTCCTTTCTTTTTCGAGGGTGAGCACGGACGAGTAGCCACACTCACATCTCAACGGCATGCTGACATGTTTAACACATTATTCACACCTGAACTTGTACACTTTCCTTCAAATAAGCCATTTTCTTTCCAGCTTGACCGCCTTACTTCACTGTAGCTGTGTGTCCCATTGTGACCGAATTTCAATGAAAACCCTGAGACCAGTTTTCGGAAACCGCATAAGTTCAAGGAATGGTGACATTTCTTCCCTTGTTAGGTTACCAGATTTAACAGTTTGTGATTACTTCCAGTGGGGATTCCTTAAACAACAGATCCACACACCATTGCGAAGCTGAAAACAACATCCGTTTTAAATCAGAATCTTTCTTATGAAAATGATAGAACGTAGTTACGTGTCATGGACGATTTACAACGCAGATTGTCCAAGTGTCAACATCGAAATGGTGATCACCTGAAGGATGTCATTTTCAAAAGATGAACGTCACTATGTATATTTTACAAATTGCAATGTGTAAGAGTGCAGTGGAAGTGTTTGTAGTTTTTAAAATCAAAAGGAGTATCAGTTTCGTTGCATTAAAAAAAAACGTTTTTATGCCACACCCTCTATTTGACGATGTAACCTATTTTCGATTTCAAATTACTGATCGGTATGATTATATTTGATTTCGAACAGACTTACAAAGTAAGTCAGTTGATAGCAGAGCGTTAGCTAATACAAATAATGTGGAGCCTTACACTTTCGATTTATTCGTCTATTTATGTAATAAAAATAATTCCAGCGTGTTCTCAAAGTAGGTGACACTGCGGTTTAGGAACATGCTGTTCTCTTGTGAGAAAAAGGAGAATCCATAGCATTGTGCCTTATTACGTGAGAGCCGAGCAGAAAGTATGACTCGAATAAAACATCAGAACGTATACGAAAAACGACAGAGCGTCTACCAAATGCGACAAAAGTATGAACACTGAAACGTCAGAACCCGTAAGATCGCATAATATTCCGAGCAATCAAAACAGAAACGTCATAACGTATAACTTCAGAATGTATAACGTCAGGACGTATAATGTCCGAATGTATAACGTCAGAACGTGTAACCGTTAGATTCTATTATTTCCCGAGCAATCAAATAAAGAAACGTCAGAACGCATAGCGTCAGAACGTACGAGGGGGACCCAAAAGAAACCGGAATCGTTCTCTGGTGGCCGGATCCGTTATAGTACATGCTTCCGCTGCTAGCTACCTCTTGCTGGGATCCTTTTGCATCAGTCTACCAACCAGCGTTGCCGAGTAAAGTCGTGGTGCCACGTAATAAATATTTATGTTAAGCTCCTCTCGCTTGTTCAACGATTTTTGTGAAGACTGAAAACTGGAAACAACGAGTGAGGTTATGAAATTCTGCTTTTGTTTGAGAAAACAACTATAATGCTTGAAACGACTTACAAGTAAGCTGCTCTGGGAAAAACAAAACTTCAGGAGGCCACTTGAAGACCAACCTCGCTCAGGGTGACCCTCGACCTCCCTAACGGATGAAAACATAGCCAGAACAAGTGGACTGATTATGGAAGCCCGTCGCAAAACCACTGACGAACTTGCTGATTTTCGGGGGCGCCCTGGAGTTCCTGCCAACGGACTTTGAGCAAGAAATTACAAATGAAAAGAGTTGCAGGAAAATTCGTGCCTCAGCAGCAGACAAAACATTGATTCTGAAATAATTTTTAACCGAAAACAACATGATCCAGCTTTTTCACCCGCAATATTCACTCGAACTTGCCCCTAGTGACTTAATTTTATTCCTCCAAATGAAAAAAAAAAGACTTCAAAAGAATTAATTTTTGCAGATGTGGAAGAGGTGAAGAAAATTTCAAGAGAGCCATTGAAAGGTATTACTTGGCAAGAGCTTCACGACTGCTTTAGAAATGGAAAACACATTTAGACCGGTGATTTTATCAAATAGACAGTACTTTGAAAGCGATTCAAGTTGTAACACCCAAAAATAAATACATACAATTTTATTACAAAATTCCTGTTTCTTTTGGGTACCCCCTCGTACAATTCTACATGTATCACAACGTATAACGTCGAAACATATTATGCGATCTGAAGTCGTATGTTTTGTCGTATTTGGTAGATGTTCTGTCTCATTTGGCATTTTTAGACGTTTTTAGAGTTATACGTTTTGACCTGTACCCTGTCACGTTATATATTTAATTATATTGAAAGATATAAGCATTATAAGGTCGTATATATGGGGGATATAAATATTAATGTACTAAATGATACTCCGACAAAAAATGTATTTTGTGACACGCTTAGATCTCTAGACTATTATTATATCAATGATCAACCAACAAGGAAGAAATCATGCTTAGATAATGCTATCACCAATATGCAGAAACCTGAGTTAGCTTGTGGTACTATAGAACCGTACTTATCAGATCACAGAGGTCTCTGGCTTACTATTACTGTTCCACGAAACGATAAAATTACGACTAAACAAATAAGTTATAGACTGTTACATGAAACTAATATTATGTTACTAAGGAGTAAGCTAAATGAACTTGATGTACATGAAGTTTTAAATTGCAGTAATGTATCTGAAGCTTGGAAGTTATTTGTGAGGAATGTATCTAATAGGTTGAATGAGTGTTGTCCAAGGAAGGTTAAAACTGTTAATGAGGGTATGTCAAAACAGAATAAGCTGCATTTAAATTGGTTTACGACGAAACTGGCCGAATTGAGGGAGAAAGTCATTAGGCTATATTATATAGCGAAAGAAGGTAACATAACAGATAAGGAAAGATACAAAAAGATAAGACAGCTTTACAGAAAGGAAATTAGGTTAGCCAAAATAGAAGCTAATGAAGAATTCATATCACATTGTCATGATAAGTACAAAGCTGCTTGGTCTGTGATTAAACATGAAACAGGGAATAGGCTATCTAATGAATGTATAACTGTAACTCCGGATGAATTTAACGAACATTTTATAAATAGTGCACAGCGTGCTGGATCTACCTACTGTAATAACACTGACAACAGAAACCAGTATAAAAACTATTTACTTAGACAGAATATACCACAGAGCGATAGTTTAGTTTTTAAATGGATGGAAATTACACCTGAACAAATACTGAAAATAATTCTTAATATGCGAAACTCTCGTAGTGAAGATTACTACGGATTATCAAATTTTATACTGAAGCAAATAATACACACAATTATCTATCCTGTTACATATCTTGTTAATTGGACACTCCTTGAAGGTACTTTCCCTGATTGTCTTAAAATTACCATAACTATACCTATTCATAAAAAAGGAGATAAAAGCGATCCGAATAATTATCGTCCGATTTCTCTCGTGCCAATATTTTCTAAAGTTATTGAACAATGTATGAAAATGCAGTTGTCAAGGTACTTTGAACATAATAATGTTTTAAATATGTCGCAATATGGATTTAGAACTGGTCTTTCCACTATAAAAGCAGTTGAATCAGTTGTTTCAGAAATAATAAGAGGGTTTGAATCTCGCTCTTACACCTGTGTCACTCTAGTTGATTTAAGTAAAGCATTTGATAGTGTCTCACATGATATTCTAGCATCAAAATTACAGTTTTATGGTATCCAGAGTAATGAACTCAATTTAATTAAATCGTATCTCACTAATAGACATCAAATTGTTAAAATTATGAATGTAAAGTCAGAAGAATTAATCATACAAACTGGAGTACCGCAGGGCTCGGTTCTTGGTCCTTTTCTCTTTGTTGTATATATGAATGATTTGCCTAGTTGTTACCACATAAATCTGTTTTGTATGCTGATGATACCACCTTTATTACAAACGCAGAAAACACAAAGTCACTACAAGAAAAGAATGAAGAAATGATAATAGCGTCCTCAAGTTGGTTTTTGCATAATGAACTAACCTTGAATGCTGCAAAAACTGTTGCACTCTATTTCAATTTGAATCACGAAAATGCTAATGATAGTAATATTGAATCTGTCAAACTTTTGGGTATATATATGGATGCAAAACTAAATTGGAATAGACATACTGACGAAATGTGTAAAAAACTTGCTAGAGTTTTATATATGCTCCGAAAGTTAAAGACATCTGTAGGAGAAGACCTATTGATCTCTGCGTATTATGCTTTTTTTCATCCCCATCTACTATATGGTAACTTATTTTGGGGAAATTCTAAAGGGGCTTTAAATGTATTTAAATGGCAAAAGAAAGCGGTTAGATGTATAAAGGGTGTATCTGATAGAGTATCTTGTAAAAAATTATATAGTGAATATAAAATAATGACTGTACCATCGATATTTGTATACCAGAGTTTAATGTATGTCAAAGAAAACTATGCTCAAATTACAAGACGTACCGATATCCATGACTATAATACAAGACAGAAAGATAATATGGATACGCCGTATGTAAGACTAAGTAAGACGCAACATAGTTATAGGTACTGTGGAGTGAAATATTTTAATTTGTTACCGTCATTTATTCGTGATATGAATCAGAAAAGGTTTGACAGCTATATTAAAAATATGCTTAAAAATAGTTGCCTATATAGCGTAGGTGAATTTGAAACTTATTTAAGGGACCATTATTAAACTACGTACATATTGTATAATCTTAACTTTTATTATATAATTCTATATTTATATTATATTATTTTTATGACGAAGTCTATTACAACTGTAAATAGTTGTCTAACGACTAATAAAATTATTATTATTATTATTATTATTATAACGGGGCTGTCCTATTTAGAGTAAAATAATTAAAACAGAAGAACCAAGTAACTCATAACTTGAGGAAAAGCATAGTTGATTTTTAGTACATTTCAATTTCAAATGAAAATAAAGGAAATACACTGCTCGCCATTAAAAATACAACACCAAGGAGGAGAGAAGATAGCAGCCTCAAATATGCAGATTGATGCAGTAAGGTACAAATAGCAAATAATTAAACTCATTGCTGTGTGCGATGCATGACAACGTGGCGACAGCCCAACAGAACTGTCGAAGGTCAGTAGACTGTGGGCCTACCATGGACGTTCAGAACGACTGCAACACGACGAGGCGTAGAGACGATGACGAGCGCTTGAGTCTCCTTCTCTGCAATAGCAAGCCATCCGTCTTCAACACGATGCCACAGCTCATCAACTGTAGCTGGGAGAGAGCGTTGGCATGAGAACCGTTGTTCAATGTGCGAGAGGTCAAGTGAACGCGCAGACCAGGGAAACACTGTGTCCAGCCAGGAAGGCTAGGATTTTATATGTCATATGAAGGCGCACGTTATTCTGCTGGACATGCACTGAAAAAACCAAAACCGGGTCCAACACATTGTCAATGTACGACCGTTGGCTGTTCACATGTCCGTCAATGCGTAGGAGACACGAACGGGCACGGAATCCAATGGTATCCCTCACCAAACACCCAGTGCAGGAGCAACATGGTGATGCAAAATTCTCAGCTCAGCCTAGTGGCACGGTACCGCCATATATGGAAGCAACCATCATGATGGTGTAGACAGAAGCGGGATTTGTCTGAAAAGAGAGTGTCCTGTCATTGGACTTTCCCTGCGTGACGTTCGCGACACAGTTGTAGTCGCTCATACCTATGCTGTTCAGTCAACGGAAGCCGCAGAAATGGGCGTCGTGCAAATATTCCACGCTCTACCAAACGACGTAGAACTGTTCGTGGGGACACTGGGCGCTGAGGAACGTACGCCAGTACGTCCGCCAGTATTCGGGACGTTGCTGTTCTATCCGCCAGAGCCTGTAACGGCCTCGAGTACTCCTCAGATGATTCTATATAGAGATTCTTTAATCACTCCGGCTAAGGCGTGGGATTTGGTATTTTCAGCCTGAAAGGGAAGGTAGGATTAGTTAGGAATGGCAACCCAAAACCCCATCTAAGCTAGCATGGAAAGGCAGTCGTCCGATCTTACGAAGTACTGCGGGTCCTAATTTATCTAGCCAAAGGAAAAAGACGAAGGAATAAAACAAAAGGGATACAAGGAACATTTTATTACGGCTACTACTGCTTGTATGGAGCCTAGTAACTGTTTGGGCCGAAGCCCAAGAATAAGTGCTCTACATTGTGATACAATGTATGTTATACCCCTTTCTATAAATGTCTGATGTGGTTTCCATCAATAGAAAATAGTTCCATTCGTACTGATTCATTTTACAGAATACATTTAAAATAACAATTATATTTTAAAATAATTAAATTATTCTTTAATTATATAACATCAAAATATTCTTTACTTAATGTCTTCTTGGTAGTAAATGGTTTCGGCGCTGAAGTTCCTAAATGTTCATACGTCAAGTAAAATGTCCAATCCATTACACAGATATATAATTCTATTATCATGTTGTCAAGAATAAATATTTAGTTCACAGCTTTTGAACGTTATAGAATTGTGTGTCCCAAAGCATTATGTATTGCATAATCTTCTAGAACAAAAATGAGTGAGTTGAAATTTAGTTTGTATTCCAACTAGTAATGAGGTATTCAGAAATTCCAAAATGTGAGTTTATATAATTATTTCGGAAGGTGATATATGTGACAAATATTTATACAATGCAATGCGTCACAAGCCACACGCAAAAGCCGTCTGTTCTCGTGGCGCGTGGTTTGGCGTAGTCGTTGGGATCCGGAATGTCGTTGCTTAGTGCCTTCGTGGAGCCATAGAGTCATTATGCGCTGCAATGTGGACACAATATGGGCACGAATTTCGCAGAAGGATAAATTGCACTCGCGATATGCCACAATCCTTCATCAGTCAGAGGTGGAAACCTGCTGAGATGGCTGCCGCATTCGATGACTAGAATTCTTTCGACCATCCCCAGTAGAACACACGTTAATTAAACGTTTATAAAACCGTTCAATGTCCAACGTTTTTTGGTTGTATATAGCCGTTGAAAAGGTGGACATCAAAGGGTTTTATCAACGTTTATTCAACATGTGTGCTACTAGGGATATACACACACTCACGTCACACCACCAGTCGTCTACCACTGTACTGTGACTCTCTCGCCTGCTCCCGATTGTTATTCCTAGATGGCATACGCGACGCCTATGGTGCGTCACGGAGCTGTCATTCTAATCAAATTCATGCTCTTCATATTCTGCAAATTTCACATTAATGTGATGTCTCTTTCTTGGTGTTGCATATTTAATGGTTATCAGTGATGTTACCTTTTTGTGACTGTGCTTTGAAGATATTTTTTTTTTTTAAATACGAGAAACGTAAATAAATAAGAATTAGTATTATTATCCTCGCTCTGTTCCTGTCAAAAAATATATCTCATGAGCTACAAAGTGTTTGGGAAGTTATTGAGATGTGGTGGGAGTGGACTTGGACTGACTATCACAGAGCCGCTGGATCCTCCTTGATCGGTGCTGTGAGTCACGGTATAGCGGGAATGTTGAAGTTCTGTGAAGCGTATTGGATGCAAAGGGTACGCGCGTGCGTGATAGTGCACAATGGCGGCGTTAGACACCTTCGTACATACGGTGCGAGTGTGTGTGAGTTTTCGTATTATTTAAGATAGTGAACAAGCAATACTGAAATTTTAGAAAGCCGTCCCAATAATACATGTGAATGTTACTTCAAATGAGCTATCACATTGTTTATTTTACATCATATTGTTTTGACATTGTTTAGTTTAGCTGATAAATTAGAATTCCCGTAATTGGGTAGGCATATGATGTCATTTACGTTTTTCTAAGTTCTCAGTTAAAATAATCAAATTCTCATATAGTTCATTTGATACATATTCAAATGTATTATTGGGGCAGCTTTCCAAAATTACATTATTGCTTGTTATTTCTCCAGTATCTTCAGGAATATGAAAACTCTCTCGCACGCACGCTGCGTAGGTACGAAGGCCTCTTAAGGCAATTTGGGTAAAGGTGTAGCAAAAACACGTGCAGCTCCTTGTAATGATTTCTATGGCAAGCATGACCAACTTTGACTGGCAAATATGTACTGTGCAGAGGTGACATTATCGTCATTCCAATGTTATGAAGAGACCCTCGGAGTCTTCACAAACGTTAGTAGAATCGCAGCGCTCGGTTGTTTTAATATGAACAATATTCTTCAACGGTTTTTCGATCTCAACAAGGAATACCTGTTTACATTTTGTTATTCGATAGGCCGATCCTTCTTCGGTTCCCCAGTGATATCGGCGTTCGATACCGACATTCGGAACTCGCACAACTTAGTTTGAATACCAGAATAAGTCCCAATCAGAAGTTTAGAATCTTTGCCGCTAGACGCGGTTGCTTCTTGTACAATCAGTTCTAAAATCCTTTTCATAAAATAAATTTTGTTCATTAACTGAGTGTAGATGGATATATTTGTGTATTATTTTCACTAAACTTTAAGAAAAAAAAACATGATATTTAGCAGGTTACGGAAACTTGTACTCAAGTGAGTCAATACATTTGAAGGGAAATTTTGCTGAACAGAAAGAACTTTTAACTTCGTTCGTCACAGCTTTACAACAAAATCCAGTTGTGGTCACTATTTCAGTTTGTGCTGATGAAACTATTTCACTTGTTGTTGGGGTGTGTTTGATTGCAATGATATCGGAGGACCACTATTAAATTTTAATAGACTGTAAATCACATCCACGGATACACGATTGCTTGATTAATGCGATTTAATGACAGAATTAAATATTACATAATAAAGAAATATATATATATATATATATATATATATATATATATATATATATA